>CAUYQU010006250.1:0-106365 GCA_963574635.1 Cheracebus regulus
TGGCCTCATATATGTCCTCTTTTGAAAAGTGTCTGTTCATATCTTTCTCAAGCATTTTTCCAGAAGACTGAAGCCTTCTCTACAGATATCCTCTTCTCCTTCTGAGCCCTCACCAGTACCACCCTTAACAATCCATTCATAGCAAGGTACACTTTTTCTACAATGTATATCAAAACTCTTCTAATTTCTACCCATTAGCAACTTCCACATTTTCAGGCATTTCTTACAGCAGCTCCTCCATTTCTTCATACCAGTGTTTCTGTTTCTGTTCATTTGGGTTGTTTTAACTAAAGACCATAAAGTGAGTGACTTATCAACAAAAGAATTTTTTTTCTTCTCACAGTTCTGGAGACTGGGACATCCAATATTAAGAACTGGAAGATTCGGTGTCTGATGGGGACCTGCTTTCTGGTTCATAGATGTCTCTCTCTGTGTCCTCACATGGTGGAAGGGAATAGACCTCACATGGGTCTATTTTATAACATCGTTAATCTCATTCACGAAGGCTCTGCCCTCAGATCTAATCACCTCCCAAATGTCTCACTGTTTAATACCATCACATTGGTAATTAGATTTCATTGTATGAATTCTGGAAGCACAAAGGCATTCAGACCATAGCATTATTAAATATGATGTTGCTTAGGATGAAGACTGGAACCTTACCCCAGGAATGAGGGAGAATTGATCTTATTCAAACTTACAACATTAACTCAGGGAACACAGGTGTATAACACAGCGGTCTTCAAACTTTTTGACACTAGGTACCAATGTCATGGAAGACACTTTTTCCACAGAATGGGGCAGGGATGTTTTCGGGATGAAGCTGCTTCATCTCAGATCATCAGGTATTAGTTAGATTCTCATAATGGTTGCATAACCTAGATCCCTTGCACATGCAGTTCACAATAGGTTTGTGCTCCTGTGAGAATCTAATGCCCTGCTGATCAGACAGGAGGCGGAGCTTAGGCAGTAATGCTCACTTGCCCATGCTCACCTCCCGCTGTGCAGCTCAGTTCATAGCAGGCCACAGGCTGATACTGGTCCACATTCCAGTGGTTAGGGACCCCTGGTGTAGCATATCCAACAGAAATGTGAGCTTATAAGGTGACTATGTATTGAGTTTAATGCTTTGTACCAGTAGTTGGAATTGTATATATGTAAATAATAATTTATTATATGTAGCAGTACCAGAGAAAAAAATATAAAAACTGAAGAGCCATCAAAGCTACGTGTTTTCATGAGTTGAGATGTTATAAATCCTTTAGCCCCATTCATACCTTCCTCATCTTTCAGGCACACGTGCATTTCAGGAGTGATTTTGGATATCAGAAGTTGCGACCTGATGGGATTCGTAAAATCTCTTGATGTACATTTTGGGTTTCCTATTTTACATTCTTTCTTAACTTAAACTTGAGTTTAAGTTTAAACTAAAGTTTAAACTAAAACCTGAATGAAGTGTATTGTGTCTCATGTGCTTGATTGCCATTCCAAATGTCCAATGCAGAGTGGGAGGTGCAGTGACTTTTGGGTGCAATGTATATACTTTATTATGTTAAGTATTTATTCATTGAGTCCTATTCATAATATTTTTATTAAGAATGAAAGTTAAATGACAAACATTTTCAGAACTTATGTAGATGATCATGAAAGTTTTTTCCATAAGTGTATTTACCTAATAAATTTTATAGTCAATTTGCTAATATTGAGCCATTTTCTCACTTTACTGGAATAAACTCCCACTTTTGTAATGATGTTTTATGTTTTTTATCATTCAGTTGAATTCTATTTTTAAATTTATTTTTAATTTTTGTGCATGAGTACATAGTAGATATATATATTTGGGGGGCACGTGTGATACAGATGTGCAATATAAAATAAGCATATCATGGAGAATGGGGTATCATCCCCTCCAGCATTTGTCCTTTGAGTTACAAACAATTCTATTACTCTTTATTTTAAAATGTATCTTGTTACTGACTAGAGTCACCCTATTGTGCTATCAAACAGTAGGTCTTATTCATTCTTTTTATTATCATTTTTTTTGGTGCACAATAACCATCCCCACTTACCCTCCACCCTCCCACTACCCTTCCTATCCAATGGTAACCATCCTTCCACTCTCGATGTCCATGAGTTCAATTGTTTTGATTTTTAGATCCCACAAATAACTGAGAACATGCAATGTCTGTCTTTCTAAGCCTGGCTTATTTCACTTAACATAATGATTTTTATTTTTAACCAAGTTGTTGTAAATAACTGGATCTCATTATTTTTATGGTAGAATAGTACTCCATTGTGTACATGTGATGCATTTTCTCTATGCGTTTGTCTGTTGATGGACACTTAGTTTGCTTTGGAATCTTAGCTATTATAAACACTGCTGCAGCAAATATAGGCATGCAGATATCTCTTTCACATACTGATTTCTTTTCTTTTGGTTATATACCCAGCAGTAGGATTGCTGGATTATATGGTAGCTCAATTTTTAGTATTTTTGAGGAATATCCAAAGTGTTCTCCATAGTAGTAGTACTAATTTACATTCCCACCAGCAGTGTACCAGGGTTCCCTTTTCTCCACATCCTCACTAGCATTTTTTATTGCATCTTTTGGATATAAGCCATTTTAAGTGGGGTGAGATGATATTTCACTGTAATTTTGATTTGTATTTCTCTTATAATCAGTCATGTTGAGCACTTTTTCATATGTCTGTTTGTCATTTGTATGTCTTCTTTTGAGAAATATCTATTTAAATCTTTTGCCCATTTTTCTATCAAAGTATGACAATTTTTTCCTATAAAGTTGTTTGAGTTC
Source organism: Cheracebus regulus (assembly GCA_963574635.1). NCBI lineage: Eukaryota > Metazoa > Chordata > Mammalia > Primates > Pitheciidae > Cheracebus > Cheracebus regulus. Next base: position 2,814 of record CAUYQU010006250.1, read on the forward strand.
CTTGTATATTCTGTGTACAAAGCCTTTGTCAGATGGATAGTTTGCAAGTGTTTCTTCCCATTCTATGGATCATCTCTTCACTTTGTTGATTGTATCTTTTGCTGTGCAGAAACTTTTTAACTTGAAGTGATCCCATTTGTCCATTTTTGCTTTGATTGCCTATGTCAGTGAGGTATTGCTCAAGAAATCTTTGCCAGATCAGTGTTCTGGAGATTGTCCCCAGTATGGAACTATGATTTGACGTTTTGTAGATGGCGAAAGCTAGGGGTCTAGTTTCATTCTTCTGCATATGAATATCCAGTTTCCCAGCACTGCTTAGTGAAGAGAGTGTCTTCTCCTCAATGTACGTTCTTGGGGTTTTTGTCAAAAATAAGTGCACTGTGATGTGTGTATTTGTTTCTGTATCCTCTATTCTGTTCCACGTCTATATGTCTGTTTTTATGCTAGCATCATGCTGTTTGGCTACTACAGCTTTGCAGTACAATTTGAAGTCAAATAATGTGATTAATTCAGTTTTGTTCTTGTTACTTAGGATAGCTTTGGGTATTCTGGGTCTTAGGGTTCCATATAAATTTTAGGATTTATTTTTATTTTTGTGAAGAATGTCAGTGACAGAGATTGCATTGAATCTGTGCATTGCTTTGAGTAGTATGGGCATTTTAACAATATTCTTCTAATCCATAAGCATGGAATATTTTTCCATCTTTTGGGGTCATCTTCAACTTCTTTCATCAGTGTTTTACAGTTTTCATTATAGAGGTCTTTCACATCTTTGGTTAATTCTTAAGTATTTAATTTTATGTGTGATGATTGCAATGGATTACTTTTTAAAATTTCATTTTTACATTATTCACTGTTGGCATATAAAAAGACTACTATGTTTTCTATTTGATTTTGTATTTTGCAAATTTACTGAATTTGCTTATGAGTTCTAATACTTTTCTTGTGGCATCTTTAGGTTCTCCCAAGTATAAGATCATGTCATCTGAAAACAAGAATAATTTGACTTCTTCATTTCCAGTTTGGATGACCTTTATTTCTTTCTTGAAATTCTTGAATTTCTTGAATTGCTTTCTCGTCTGATTGCTCTAGCTAGGACTTTCAGTATTATGATAAATAACAGTGGTGACAATGGGCATCCTTGTCATTTTCCAGATCTTAGAGGAAAGGCTTCAGTTTTTCCCTTTTCAGTAATACTTGCTGTGGGTCTGTTGAAGAGGCTATGTTGTCTGGGATATATACCTTAGTCAAATTATATAGGGTATATACCTTAGACATACCTTAATAAAATTATCCTTGTTAATCATCTCACACCAGGAAAATTTAGGACACAGTCACACACAAGAAGTTTGGGAGCATAGGTTCAATAGGCAGAAGTGAAGAGAAAGATAAATGGCTTTTTCTCTAGAGAAAGAGAGGAATCTCTAAACAGAAAAGACTGGCAGACAGTGGATGTGCCAGATTTTATAGCCAGGTTTAAGGAGGCAACATCTGATTTATATAGGGCTCACAGATGGTTCTGTCAGCTATGATGTTTACATAGAGTATGGGAAGGCTGTCTATCCTGCCCTAATCTTATTATGCAAATAGATTTTCCAGTTGATGGGCACCATCTTGTCTGCTCTTTACTATACACATGGCTGACAGAAGGGAAGATGGAGCTGCCATCTTGAACATTGGTACAGCTGCTGATATCTATGTTTGCAGCTTGATTTTACAGGCTGCTCTTCATTAGAAAGAAAAATAAGTTGGGGCTGCTTTTCATTAAAAGGAAAATCTTACTGAGGACTTCTGTATCCTCACTATCTGCCTAAGTAATTTTTTCTTAACTCTTGTATCACTGTCATAAATAGCTTTTATTATATTGAGATGTGTTCCTTTGATCCCCAGTTTTCTGAGGGTTCTTATAATGAAGCGATGTTGAATTTTATTAAATGCTTTTTTAGCATCAGTTGAAATGATCATATGGTTTTTATCCTTCATTCTGTTGGCACAGTGTATCCAATTGATTTGTGTATGCTGAACCATACTTGTATCCCAGGGATAAATCCCACTTGGTCATAATGAATGATCTTTCTAATGTATTGGTGATTTCAATTTGCTAGTATTTTGTTAATGATTTTTGCACCAGTATTCATCAGAGACATTGGCCTGTAGTTTCCTTTTTTTTTTTTTTTTTTTTTTTTTAATGTGTCTTTGTCTTGTTTTGGTATCATGATAATACTGATGTCATAGAATGAGTTTGAAAGTAATCTCTCCTCTAGTATTTGAATAGTTTGAGTAGGGTTGATTCTAGTTTTTCTTTGAATTTTTGATAGAATTCAGCAGTGAGGCCAACAGATCCTGGGCTTTTCTTTCTAGGAGACTTTTTACTAGAGTTTTGATCTTGCTACTTGTAATTGGTCTGATATGGTTTGGCTGTGTCTCCACACAAATCCCATTTTTAATTGTAGTTCCCATAATCATATGTCGTGTGAGGAACCTGGTGGGAGGTAATTGAATCATGGGGGCAGTTTCCCCCAATCAGTTCTCATGATAGTGAGTTCTCATTAGATCTGATGGATTTATAAAGAGTATTTCCCCACTTTGCTCGTCACATCTCTCTCCTGCTGCCTTGTGATGAAGGCTTCCCCTTCCACCATGATTTTAAGTTTCCTGCGTCCTCTTCAGCCATGCAAAACTATCAGTAGATTAAACCTCTTTCCTTTATAAATTACCCAGTCTTGGGCAGCGTGAGGATGGAGAACACAGGTCTGTTCAGGTTTTGGATTTCTTCCTGGTTCAATCTTGGTAGGTTGTATACATCTAGGAATTTGTCAATTTTGTCTAGATTTTAAATTTTGGCAGATAGTTGCTCATTGTAGCCACTAATGATCCTTTGAGCTTCTGCAGTATCACTTGTATTGTCTCCTTTTTTATTTCTAATTTTATTTCTCTTTTTTTTTCTTCATCTAACTAAAGGTTTGTAAATTTTGTTTAACTTTTCAAAAGAATATCTTTTTGTTTAATTGATTTTTTGGTTTTCTTGATTTTATTTCTGTTCAGATTTTTTTGTTTTGTTTTGTTTTGAGATGGAGTTTTGCTCTTGTTGCCCAGGCTGGAGTGAAATGGTGTGATCTTGGCTCACTGAAATCTCTGCCTCCTGGGTTCAAGCAATTCTTCTGCCTCAGCCTCCCTAGTAGCTGGGATTACAGGCACCTGCCACCATGCCTGGCTAATTTTGTATTTTTAGTGGAGACGGGGTTTCTCCATGTTGGTCAGACTGGTCTCAAACTCCCCACTTCAGGTGATCCACTTGCCTTTGGCCTCTCCAAGTGCTGGGATTACAGATGTGAGCTACCATGCCTGGCTTGTTCTGATAATTATTATTTATTTCTACTAATTTTGGGTTTGGTTTGCTGTTTTCTAGTTATTCAAGATGCATCGTTCGATTATTTAAAGTTTTTCTTTTTCTCTTTTTTGATATGGGCACTTATAGCTATGAAATTCCATCTTAATTCTGCTTTTGCTATATCCCACAGGTTTTGGTATGTTGTTTTTTTATTATCATTCGTTTTAAGAAATTTTTTAATTTCCTTCTTAATATTTTTATTAACCTACTGATCATTCAGGAACATATTGTTTAATTTCTATGTATTTGTATAGTTTTCAAAATTTCTCCTGTTATTAATTGCTAGTCTTACTCAATTATGATAAGAAAGAATGCTTGATATTATTTTCATTTTTGTGAATGTTTAAGATTTGTCTTTTGACTGATTTATATAGGGCTCACAGATGTTTCTATCAGGTATGATGTTTACATCGCCTGGGGGAAGGCTGGCCGTCCTGCCCTAATCTTATTACGCAAGTGGGTTTTCCAGTTGATGGGCGCCATCTTGTCTGCTCTTTACTGTACACGTGACTGACAGAAGGGAAGATGGAGCTGCCATCTAGAATACTGGCACAACTGCTGATATGTATGTTTGCAGCTTGATTTTACAGGCTGCTTCTGTTAGAAAAATAAGTTGGGGCTGCTTATTTTTAATGAGTATATTATTATACATATTTTATAAGTATAGTCTATCCTTGAGACTGATCCACCTGCTGGGAAAAAGAATGTGCATTCTGCAGTTCTTGGATGAAATGTTCTGTAAATCTCTATTAGATCCCTTTGGTCTATAATGCAGATTAAATCAGATTTTTTTGTTGTTGTTGATTTTCTATCTCGAAAATCTGTTTAATGCTGAAAGTGGGTTGTTGAAGTTACCCGCTATTAATGTATTGGGTCCTATCTCTCTCTTTAGCTCTAATGTTTCCTTTATATATTTGGGTGTTCCAGGGCTGGTTGTATATATACTGAATATTGTTATATTCTCTTGCTGAGTTGACTACTTTATCATTATATAGTGAGCTTTTTTGTCTCTTATACAGTTTTATTTTGAAGTCTGCTTTGTCTAAGTGTAGTGACTCCTACTCTCTTGTGGTTTCCATTGGCATAGAATATCTTTATCTCTTTATTTACAGCTGTGTGTGAGTTAAATTTTATTTGATAATATTTTATTTATGATTTTTCATAAATAAATATATCAGATTGATCTGTAGTTTTTTTGCTAGTACAATTTAATGAAATTAGTTATCTGTTGTATATTGACTTCATAAGAATAATGTATAAGTGATCTTTTATGTGTTATCAGGAATAATTTAAATACTATTGACATTATTAGGTTATGAATAATTAATTGCATTTATGAAAAAATCAGAATCTTGTTCTTTTGTGTGTGATATTTATTTTATAACTTCTATATTTCCTTTTTGAAAATTGACCCATTTAAGCTTTTTTCTCTGCTGTGGACAACTTTTGTAAATTGCATTTCTCTATAACATTACCTACTTCAGCCTGAGTTTCAAATTTATTTGTATAAACTTGTGCAAAAAGCCTTAGGATTTTTAAAAACATCATTAGTTTAGAAGATTCAAAGATTAATCCACTTTTGTTCATTCTCAGATGGTGTCATTTTTATTTATTTATTTATTAGTTTAGCTCATGTGTTTTATTGTTTTCACCAAACATAATTGATTATTATTCTTTTTTGCAATCTACCCATCTGACAAAATCCTAGTACCCTGAATCTATGGAGAATTTAAACAAATTTACAAGAAAAAACAACCCCATCAAAAAGTGGGCAAAGGATATGAACACATTTTTTAAAAGAAGACATTTATGAAGCCAACAAACATATGAAAATGCTCATCATCACTGGTCATTAGAGAAATGCTAATCAAAACCATATTGAGATACCATTTCACACCAGTTAAAGTGGTGATCATTTAAAAATGAGACAACAGATGCTGGAGAGGATGTGGAAAAAAAGGAGCACTTTTACACTGTTGGTGGGAGTGTAAATTAGTTCAACCATTGTGGAAGACAGTGTGGCAATTCCTCAGAGATCTAGAATTAGAAATAGAACCAGCAATCCCATTACTGGGTATATACCCAAAGCATTATAAATCATTCTACTACAAAGACACATGCATATGTATGTTTTTTGTGGCACTGTTCACAATAGCAAAAACTTAGAACCAGCCAAAATGCCCATCAGTGATAGAGTGGATAAAGAAAATGTAGCACATATACACAATGGAATACTATGCAGCCATAAAAAGGGATGAGTTCGTGTCCTTTGCAAGGACATGGATGAAGGTGAAAACCACCATTCTCAGCAAACTGACACAAGAACAGAAAACCAAACACCACATGTTCTCACTCATAAGTGGGTGTTGAACAATGAGAACACACGGACACAGGGAGGGGAATGTCACACACCGGGCCTGGGGGGTGGGGGGCTAGGGGAGGGATAGCAGGGGATTGGGGGATTGGGGAGGGATAGTATTAGGAGAAACACCTAATGTAGATGATGGGGCAATGGATGCAGCAAACCACCACCATGGCATGTGTATACCTGTGTAACAAACTTCTGTGTTCTGCATGTACCCCGGAACTTAAAGTATAATAAATAAAAAAAAAATTAACCTCAAAATTATCTTTATTTTTTCTTTCTTTTGCTTTTTTAATTTATCTCCTAGCTTTTTGACTTAATATTTGACTTATTTTTATTTTTCATTTATATTGACCTTTGTATTTAAATATATGAATTTCTTTTGATTATTGCTTTTACTATAATCCTATAGATTTGAACAGTCTTAAGTTTTCGTTATCATTTTTTGAGAAATTTAAATTTGATTTTAATTATCCCTTCAAATCTAGAATTGCACAAAAGAAATTTTTAAAATTTTGGGAGGAATGAAACTCTAAAAAGCTTTATATTATTTTTTAGTTTTACTGCATTGTGACTAGAGAATATTGTGTGTATCATTCATACTTTAGGAGATTTGCTAAGGGATTTTTAGGGCCTAATGTGTAGTTGATTCATATTTATTTGAAGAAGATGTACCTTCTATTTTTGGTATGCAGAAAATTATTACTAATTACATTCTTTAGGTTATCTTTATCCTTATATATTTCAACATAGTTTTCCCATTTGTATCTTGGTGTGAGAGTCTAGTATTATGTTTTCTTTTCAGTAAATTTATTCACTTATCTACTTGAGTTTGTGATTTTTAACAGGAGTTGTGTTATTATTTGGATACTTTAACTCTCACATCTTTCTTGTGATTTTTTTCTTTTAGCTTTATAAATTGTTCTTTGTTACCAGTTTGGGTTTTTGGACCGGAAATTTACTTTCTTATGTCAGAATTGAAAGCTCCTATATTTGTTTGGCATTTAATTTGATTTGCATTTACTGTAATATCTTCATACATATTTATATTTTGCTTTTCTTAATATTGTTTAGCTATGTCTCTTGTATTCAGAATAGAATTTTATTTTATGAAAAAAGATATATTAAACTGGGCATTTATTTGTTGATATGGTATATTTGGTCATAGTTTTGTCTTACCATAAGCTTAAATGTGTGTATTATATATTACTGTTTTCTTCATTAGATTTTCTCCTTTCTCTATTTTGTATTTCTTTTGATAGTTACCAATGTTTGCATTTGATATCTTTATAAATATAAATGTATATCACTATGTTTTTCCACTTTCTTTTAACTTAGTATGTTTCTGTCAAGAAGTCTGTGGTCAATTTTAATTTTTTGTTAATCATTTCTTTTTGCTATGTGCCCTTAAGACTTTCTGCAATCCCAAAAATCTAATAATTTTAGTAGAATGTTTATTAAGGTCTGTCTTGGAGTTTACTATTTTCCCAAGTGCAAGTTGATGTTTTCTATATAAAAAGAATTTGTTTTTCATTTTTGGAATATTTTATTGAAGTATTTATTTAAAATATTACATCTGTTTCATCGTTTGGTTTTTCCTTGGTGGCTTTTTGAGTGTTTTTCTTTAGTGACTTTTTGAGTGACTTCAATTATATGCATTTTGGGTTGTTTGTTCCTTTTAATCGCTTTGCTTAAACTTTCTTTTTCTGTATTTGCAATGATGAGTACTGGTTTATGTTCTCCGTATTCTATCATTAATAAAAGTATACTTCACTGATTTCACTTATGTGTTTTTTAATTTACCTCTGAATAGACTTATCGCTATCAATTTTGCTATATATTTTTTTCTTTTTTGAGATGGAGTCTTGCTCTGTCACCCAGGCTGGAGTGTAGTGGTGGATTGCGGCTCACTGCAACCTCTGTCTCCCAGGTTGAAGTGATTCTCCACCCTCAGGCTCCTGAGTAGCTGGGATTACAGGTGCCCACCACCACACCTGACTAGTTTTTGTATTTTTAGTAGAGATGGAGTTTCTCCATTTTGGCCAGGCTGGTCTCGAACTCCTGGCCTCAAGTGATCCACCTGCCCCTGCCTCACAAAGTGCTGGGATTACAGGCGTGAGCCACTATGCCCGGCTTCAATGTTGCTTTTAAATGTTTATTTACATTTTAATTTACATGTTATTGAATGTTTTATAATAATTCTCTCACAATTATGCTATGGAATATGGGTGGTTTTATTATATATTCTTATTAATCTTTATTAATTGGAAAGAGATTCAGATTTAAGTCACTGAAATTTTGTTATGGAAATCAGAAATCTGCAACTCAGTTATTTATGACAGCCTCAATTCTTATATGTTCTAGATTGAATTTTCTACATTAAAGGTTGATACATTTGACAGTCTTTTTACAGACAGCTGTTTCTTATAATTTCAGTATTGAGAAGGTACATTATATTTGACAAATGATATTAAAAACATTTGAGTACATTATGAGAAACACTTTTGAAGTATCTGGTAAATTACTACTGTAAATATTTTATAGGACTTCAATAAGTGTCATGCTATATTTTAAAGAATGTTTTTAGTGTCTGATTGGCTGTTTTCTCATTAATACATATTATTATTAGCTTTAGTAAATATCCATTGAGTGTTACATAGCTTCCTTTATAGTCACCAAATTGCATGCCTCATCATGAAACTTGCTATGAATAATGTGTCCATGGACAGAAGTTTCAGCATCACCTAGGAACTTACTACAAATGCAGAATATACAGCCCAATTCAGATCTAATGAAGCCAAATCCACCTTTTAAAATGTCCCTAGATAACTTGTATTTCTGTTAAAAAGGGATAAGCCTTGATCTAAAATAAAAAGATAGTTATCTTTTATTATTACAAAAATTTATATTAAAGCAGAAATTATTCTATTTATTTTTATTTTTTTTATTTTTTGAGACAGAATCTCACTCTGTCACCCAGGCGATAGTGCAGTGGTGCAATCTCGGCTCACCTCACTTCTACCTTCCAGGTCCAAGCAATCTTCTGCCTCAGCCTCCGAGGTAGCTGGCAGGATTATAGACATACGTCACCAGACCTGACTGATTCTTTTTCTTTTATTTATTTATTTATTTATTTTATATTATATTTTAAGTTCTGGGGTACATGTGCAGATCATGCAGGATTGTTACATAGGTATACATGTGCCATGGTGGTATGCTGCATCCATCCCCCCATCACCTACATTAGGTATTTCTCCTAATGCTATCCCTCCCTAATCCCCCCACCCCCTACTATCCCACCCTCTGCTCCCCCAACCCCCCCCCACAACAGACCCTGGTGTGTGATGCTCCTCTTCCTATGTCCATGTGTTCTCATTGTTCAACACCCACTTAGGAGTAAGAACATGCAGCGTTTTGTTTTCTGTTCTTGTGTCAGTTTGCCAAGAATGACAGTTTCTAGCTTCATCCATGTCCCTGCAAAGGACATGAACTCATCCTTTTTTATGCTCCATAGTATTCCATGGTGTGTATATGCCACATTTTATTTATCTAGTCTATCATTGATTGACATTTGGGTTGTTTCCAAGTCTTTTCTATTGTGAACAGTGTCACAATGAACATACGTGTGCATTTGTCTTTACAATACAATGATTTATAATCCTCTATTTCTAGATCCTTGAGAAATCACAACACTGTCTTCCACAATGGTTGAACTAATTTATGCTCCCACCAACAGTGTAAAAACATTCCTATTTCTTCACATCCTCTCCAGCATCTGTTGTCTCCAGATTTTTTAATGAATGCCATTCCAACTGGTGAGAAATGGTATCTCAATGTGGTTTTAATTTGCATTTCTTTAATGATCAGTGATGATGGGATTTTTTTCATAAGTTTGTTGGCTGCATGAATGTCTTCTTTTGAAAAGTGTTTGTTCATATCCTTCACCCACTTTTGGATAGGGCTGATAGTTTTTTTTCTTGTAGATTTGTTTATGTTCTTTGTAGATTCTGGATATTAGCCGTTTGTCAAATGGGTAGTTGCAAAATTTTTTTCCCATTCTGTTGGTTGCCGGTTCACTCTAAAGATAGTTTCTTTTGCTGTGCAGAAGCTCTTAAATTTAATTAGATCCCATTTGGCTATTTTGGCTTTTGTTGCCATTGCTTTTGGTGTTTTAATCATGATGTCCTTGCCTGTGCCTATATCCTGAATGATATTGCCTAGGTTTTCATCACGGCTTTTCATGGTGTTAGGTCTTATGTTTAAATTTTTAATCCATTTGGAGTTAATTTTTGTATAAGGTGTAAGAAAAAGGGGTCCAGTTTTAGCTTTCTGCATATTGCTAGCGTGTTTTCACAACACCATTTATTAAATAGGGAATCCTTTCCCCATTGCTTGTTTTTGTCAGTTTGTCAAAGATCAGATGGTTGTAGATGTGTGGCATTAGTTCTGAGGCCTCTGTTCTGTTCTATTGGTCTATATCTCTGTTTTGGTACCAGTACCATGCTGTTTTGATTACTGTAGCCTTGTAGTGTAGTTTGAAGTCAGGCAGCATGATGCCTCCAGCTTTGTTTTATCATCATCATCATCATTATTATTATTGTTATCATCATCATTGTTATTTTGCTTAGGATTGTCTTGGCTATGCAGGCTCTTTTTTGGTTCCATATGAAGTTTAAGGTGTTTTTTTCCAGTTCTGTGAAGAAGGTCAGTGGTAGCCTGATGGAGATAGCATTGAATCTATAAATTACTTTGGGCAGTATGACCATTTTCATGATATTGATTCTTTCTAAACATGAGTGTGGAATGTTTTTTTTTTTTTATCTGTTTGTGTCCACTCTTATTTCCTTTAGCAATTGTTTATAGCTCTCCTTGAAGAGGTCCTTCACATCACTTGTTAGTTGTATTCCTAGGAATTTTCTTCTCTTTGTAGCAGTTGTGAATGGGAGTTCGCTTATGATTTGGCTTTCTGCCTGTTATTGGTGTATAGGAAGCTTGTGATTTTTGCACATTGGTTTTGTGTCCTGAGACTGCTGAAGTTGCTTATCAGCTTAAGGAAATTTTGGGCTGAGACAATGGGTCTTCTAAATATACAGTCATGTCATCTGCAAATAGACACAATTTGACTTCCTCTTTTCCTAGTTGAATACCCTTTCTTTCTTTTTCTGCCTGACTGCTCTGGCCAGAACTTCCAATACTATATTGAATAGGAGTGGTGAGAGAGGGCACGCTTGTCTTGTGCCAGATTTCAAAGGGAATGCCTCCAGTTTTTGCCCATTCAGTATGATATTGGCTGTGGTTGGTCATAAATAGCTTTCATTATTTTGAGATATGTTCCATCAATACCTAGTTTATTGAGAGTTCTTAGCATAAGGACTGTTGAGTTTTGTCGAAGGCCTTCTCTGCATCTATTGAGATAATCATGTGGTTTTTGTGTTTGGTTATATTTATGTGATGGATTACACTTATAGATTTGTGTATGTTGAACCAGCCTTTCATCCCAGGGATGAAGCTCACTTGTTCGTGATGGATAAGTTTTTTGATGTGCTGTTGGATTTGGTTTGCTAGTATTTTATTAAGGATTTTCAAATCAATGTTCATCATGGATATTGGCTTGAAATTTTCTTTTTTAGTTGTGTCTCTGCCAGGTTTTGGTATCAGGATAATGTTGGTCTCATAGAATGAGTTAGGGAGGATTCCCTCTTTTTGTACTGTTTGGAGTAGTTTCAGAAGTAAAAGTACCAGCTCCTCTTTGTACCTCTGATAGAACTTGGCTGTGAACCTGTCTGGTCCTGGACTTTTTTTGGTTGGTAGGCTATGCCTCAACTTCAGACTTTGTTATTGGTCTACTCAGGGATTCAACTTCTCCCTGGTTTAATCTTGGGAAGGTATAAGTGTCCAAAAATTTATTCATTTCTTCTAGATTCACTGATTTATGTGCATAGGGGTATTTGTAGTAATCTCTGATAGTAGTTTGTATTTTTATGGAATCGGTGGTGATATCCCCTTTTCCATTGCATCTATTCGATTCTTTACTCTTTATTTTTTAGTAGTCTGGCTAGTGGTCTATCTATTTTGTTGATCTTTTCAGAAAACTACCTCCTGGGTTCATTGATTTTTTTGAAGGGCTTTTTGAAGGGCTTTTTTGTCTTTATCTCCTTCAGTTTTGCTTTGATATTAGTTATTTCTTGTCCTCTGCTAGCTTTTGAATTTGTTTCCTGAAGAGAGCACTAAACATGGACAGGAACAACCAGTACCAGCCACTGCAAAAACATACCAAACTGTAAAGACCATCAACACTATGAAGAAACTGCATCAACTAATGGACAAAACAACCAGCTAGCATCAAAATGACAGGATCCAATTCACACAGAACATTAACTTTAAATGTAAATGGGCTAAATGCCCCAATCAAAAGACACAGACTGGCCTATTGGATAAAAAGTCAAGACTTATCAGTGTGCTATGTTCAGGAAACCCATCTCACGTGCAAAGACACACATAGGCTTATAATAAAAAGATGGAGGAAGATTTACCAAGCAAATGAAAAGAAAAAAAAAAAGCAGGGGTAGCAATCCTAGTCTCTGAAAAAAGACTTGAAATCAACAAAGATCAAAAGAGACAAAGAAGGGCATTACATAATGGTAAAGGTATCAATGCAACAAGAAAAGCTAACTATCCTAAATATATATTCACCCAATACAGGGGCACCCAGATACATAAAGCAAATTCTTAATGAAAAGAGACTTAGATTCCCACCCAGTAATAGGGGGAGACTTCATCATCCTACTGTAGTACTAGACAGATCAACAAGACAGAAAATTAACAAGGATATCTAGGACTTGAACTCAGATCTGGACCAAGCAGACCTAATAGACATCTACAGAATTCTCCATCCCAAAACCACAGAATATGCATTCTTCCCAGTACCATATGACACTTATTTTCAAATTGGCCACATAATTGGAAGTAAAACACTCCTCAGCTAATGCAAAAGAATGGAAATTATAACAAACAGTCTCTCAGATCACAGTGCAATCAAATTAGAATTCAGGATTAAGAAACTCACTCAAAACCACACAACTACATGGAAACTAAACACCCTGCTTCTGAATGACTACTTGATAAATAATGAAATGAAGGCAGAAATAAAGATGTTCTTCAAAACCAATGAGAATGAAGACACAATGTGCGAGAATCTCTGGGATACATTTAAAATAGTGTCTAGAGGGAAATTTATTTTACTAAATGCCCACAGGAGAAAGCAGGAAAGATATAAAATTGACACCCTAACATCACAATTAAAAGAACTAAAGGAGTAAGGCCTGGCTCATTTTTGTATTCTTAGTAGAGATGAGGTTTCACCATGTTGGCCCGGCTGGTTTTGACCTCCTGACCTCAAGTAATTCACCCTCCTCAGCCTCCCAAAGTGTTGGCATTACAAGCGTGAGCCACCACCACACCCAGCCTATTCTATTATTTAAAAGAGACATTGATTTGGCATATTTATATCAATTTTAACTTTGTATAAAAGATGAGCTAACAGTGGAATTCATAGTCAATTATGTCATCCTAGTTTTGACATTTTGTATTTGACATACATTAGCATCAGTGCCAAGAGATCTAGCCATTCTTGTTTTTATTTTTTTTAATAAATTTAAATAGTATTAATACACACAAATTTGGTTCTTATGTATTTTTTTTCTCTAAAACAGTATTGTTTGATAGCATTTTCTAGGAATGTTTTTAATGTATGGTGTTCAGGATGATAGCTACTAGCCACATGTGACTGAGTGCTTGCAATTATTAAAAAATTAAGAATTTAGAATTTGACTTAATTTTAACTATTTAAATTTACTGTATTAGACAACAACTAGAAACAGAAACTAGAGACTGTGGCCTGCTTTTATATGGCCCTTGAGCTAACAATGGTTTTTCTGATTTTAAAGAACTGTAAACACAAACACACATATCATACAGGAACACACTTGTACACATATACATATGCAAATGAAAAATAATATTCAGTGCAACAGAGACTATACTGTGGCCTGCTAATCCTAAACTAGTTTTTTGCCCTTTATGAAAAAGTTTGCAGACTCCTGCCTTAAAATGATAATTAAGCATGCATATTTAGGAAATAAATTTAAAGGCAGATACTTTGGAAAGCACACTATTTTCCACCATTCTGGAATTTTTATATTTATTGAGATGATATGTTACTATTAAGAAATTTGTAAACGTTTTGAATGACAGTTTTGAGTTTTTAGTGGTATGAAGACTTCAGCTTTCCCATTGAATGTTGATAATGCTTTATTTCATGTTTATGATCAATAAATTATCAACATCATTTAAAGTTTGATGAAGTAAAGATATGTAGATTTTAAACTTTACAAAACAAGATCAGTGATAGCCAAAGCAAGTTTATCTCTTATTAAGTATTCATAGAGATAGGAGAGTAAAATTTAAAATTTGAAATTCCTTAGAATTTTCTTTTATGTACCTTATACTGAAATATTTTGCTTTCTGTGTATATCTGTGGGAACTATGACATCTTCCAAAGCTTCAAATTATTTTATTCCTAGATTTTGAATTTTAAGAATCCATAAAAAATATATCTTATTGTTTCATCTCCTGGAAAATGTTCTCAGAAATATTTATTTTAAGGTATTGAAAAATTTGAATTATCAAATTCACAATATTTATAATTTGTTATACCAAACTTACACCATAAGCTGTATCCAAAATAATTTGAGTAACATTTAGCATTTCTTTTATTCCAAATGACTTGACTCATTTCTGCAATATCTCTTCAGTTTTGTATATAGTTTCTTAAATGATGTGTCATATTACTTGATGCCAATGTTTATAATCTGAATAAATATTCTTTCACAATATTATCAAGTTTTACTATGGTCTCTGCCAAATGCAGAAAATTTCCATTATCACTCTCACAAACTTTCTTTGATGATTTTGTGAACACATTTGCCTTGCCAAAATCAAAATTATGTATATTATATGTTCAACAACAACATGCCATATCTTCATTTAGTCTCTGTTTTTCAGCAAAAGGAGTTACTGATTTTTCCAAATTAGATTTTAATTATAAATATCTAACACTGTGATTGCTGTCCAGTTTATTTTATTCACATTTCCTCATTGCTCATGACTGATTATTGCCCATTCTTAACTAATGGTTGATATTTTATATCTCTGAAGAAATTCAAAACAAATACAAGACCCTTTTCATGAAGTAACCAGAACATTTGAGTCTTTTCATCTGAAAAAATATCAGAATAAAATAAACAGCCTCAAACTTCCTTCCTTCTCTATGTTAGGTAAATTTAAACTTTCTTGTATAAGATGCATAATTTTCAGCAAGAGTGGCTTATTGCTGAATATTTTAAAACATGTCCACCTTCTGAGATTGTAGGGAACATATTTCGTTTGATGATTCTTCAGAATTTGTTTTTTGTCTGCTAGATTTTCTTGAAAATCAGTAGTCATTGACATGGAAGTGGGAGATAATTTTATGTACTGTTCCATCAGTGATGATTTGTACTATATTCTGCTAAAATTAATAGCTCTGATGTCTTTTCCTCTGCCTTTTTTTTTTGTGATTCACTCTAAATTCTCCAAAATTTTTCTAATGTTCCAAACATTGTGTGTGTAGTTTCCCATTTGTTTTCTTTTCTCAATATTTATTAAAATAAGCTGTTTCAATAATTGCCTTCTAGTAATTTCATTGTAAATCTTATTGCACATATAGTATGTAGGAAAAATAGCAAAATATAACATATAATACTTACCGTATACTGGGAAAAACAGAAAATTTTAACACAGCATTTAATTTTATAATGATCAAATTTCTGCACTAAATATTAACAATTCCTGTCAATTAAAGAATCGGTCATTATATATAAATCATAAGCCTTCATTAATATTTATTTTTGGATTATTAATGGATAATCTCTAGTTGCATTTATGTAATTTGTGTCATACTCAAAGCGTCTTTTACTTAAACAGAGAACTGAGTTTAAGTAAAAGACGCTTTTTTGTTGTTGTTGTTACAGTAAAAAGTAAGTATATAATGCGAAATACAATGAAAATATATTTTTGTTACAATAAACAATAAGTAAGTATTGTGAATTACAATGAAAATAAAATATAACAAATGCATTAAGATCAATGATAGATGCTTTTATTTTTATGAATATATATACATATATGTGTACATACATACAACAGATTAGTTGATTGGTTAATCATTTGATTTATTGATATATGGATAGATAAATCGACTTATAGTAGATAAACATTGTTCAGAAGCACAGGTAATAATATGTTATTAAATCAACACTGGTTTTCGATTCACAAATCTTTATCAAACTTGTTCCTCCTTTATAAGCCCTAGTGAAATGATTTATAATGACTACATTATAATGGAATACTTTATGCCCTCTACTGGATGTTTGTTTTAATAAATATGCAAGACTCCTATTTTGGGGTTAAACAGTTATGGTTTATATATAAAACTTAAAATGCTGTTTAAAATTAGTGGGACACCCTGAGAAGTGTTATGCTCTATTCAAATAACCAAGCAGTTCAGTATTTCACTTTTTACTTACATTCTCGTACTTTCCAAAAGAATATGCAATGAGTCAAGGGAGATTGTGTTGAAAGATAAATTTCATGTCTAATGGTATGCATCATCTGTTGCTTAAATTTTGACATCGTCCCTACACCTCCCTGAATAACTTATTTCCAAGATAGAAGTTCCTATACAGTTATTTATTAGATTTTTCTCAGGATTCACCTAAGTAATTCATATAAAGAGATTTTTACTATCCATCTCATCAAATGCCCAAATAAGAACACCAGTACTGATCACAGTTTAGAGGTACCTCCTTTGCCCAGATACATAAGTATGTATCTTTCTTTTCTCTTTGTCTTTATCTCTCCTTCCCTCTCTCTTTTCCTTTCTTTCTCCTGTCTTGTATTGTCTTTCATGCCATATTACACAAAAGGAAGTAAATAAGAGATAGGTGTGAATGTAGAGACAGCATCAAGCTATTAAAGTTTTCAAAAGGCCATGTGAGGAACCTAAAATGATGAAGCAATAGAATACATAATCCTAATCTCTTTCATCCAATCAATGACAACATGTTTGTAGTTTGTTGTTCCTGTTTGTTTTCATTATGCTAATGTACCCATTGATATTTTATAATATTTTGTATTTGGAACTTGGATCTTAATATACAGACTTCATTAAACTATATATTATGTAAAAATAAAATCTATTGAGATAGAGAATGTTTCAAGTTATTCAACTTAAATAAGCAAAACTGCAGGTAGCCACAGTTAAAGTTGGAAGACAGTGGTCTGACTATCCTGAGCCAAGGAAAGATATCATTCTTTAATTTGTCAAATCTGTTTGTAATTGTTCAATGGGTATTTTATTGGTAATACCTTACTTATTTTTGGAATTTGAAAATACATAATTGATTTTAAAATTATAATTTATAATTTATTTTGAATAAATTATAATTTATTCAAAAAAACAGTGAAAGTGGAAATAAAAACAATGACATTTTAAAAATTGCATTGACAAATTAATCTAAAAATTAATGAAAATGTTCATGGTTCTATGCAATGTACTCTTGTGGAAATATTTTGTTGTTGTTTTTGTTATTTCTCTAATCTGATTGTTAATTTGTTGTATGTAGTTTGAATTTAGTTTTCTCACCTTATATGGTTACATTGTGTTCCCAGTGTCAGCAGTTGAGTTTTATATATCAACTTATTAATTCTATAGGCAAGCTCATTTTAAATAACTATTATACAACTTCTCCTTTTACTCCATGTACATTGACCTCATAAACAGATACAACTCTGATATGAAAATGTCATATTTTCTCTGCAACTGCAATGCTTCCGTATTCAAGAAATGATCAATAATATCCTCTATTACTTTAGTTTGTTAAGATACCTTCTTTTGATCATTCTACATGCAAAAAATGAATAGAGAGATTATAAGATATGGATGCCAGCTCATTATACACACAATTGTATTGTATCCTTAGCCCTTTCAACCAAACAAAGGCAATTTAGTAATGTAGCCATGTATGTCTTCTATTGGAGTGGATCCTAAAATGAGATAAAATAGTTCGTGTTGTTTTATACATAGGGATAATTGAGTTAGTGAAGTACAAGACTTGTGGATATTTACCCCTAATGTGCTGCTTAGAATACGTAAGGATCCAAAAGTGAAGCTGTTGTTTACCCTTCAATCACTTCATCTTTTTATTCATCCTCATTATTTTCAAAACATTCTGGCAAATTTAGACTGTGTTTTTATCAAACAACTGGATCAAATTGAAACCAGATATTCTAGTTTGACTTTTAAAGTTTCGCCTCTGTCTTTGGAGAGGTTCCTGAGTGTCTTACATTGTTTGACAGCACATAAATAGCACAAATAACCCTTCTTATGCCAGAAGAAATCATTTTGAAATTCTCTATTAGAAAGTGAAACTTCAGTTGATTTCTTATTAGGAAGTATATAGATATTTTGCAACCATGTAGAAATTGATATAAATTGTTTCATATGATCTGAATATTGGCAGAAATGAAATTAAGAACAGTATGATATTACATTTTAAAGACTATATAGGTCCAAAATTTCTACAACATTTGTGTGGTCTTTCCATTATACAAACCATAGTTTTCTTATGGTTATTTTTAAGTGTGGCTTTAACATTTTAATTTTCTTTTTCAGGAAATGTACCCAAAAAGAACTCTGAGAGAATATACTCAATTGTCCTGCTGTGAATAAACAAGACTGCTGTATTTTGTAAGTTCATCTATTTTTATCTTTATTCTTTAAATAGAGAAGACTTTCTGCTGCAGAAAATCCCTTTTCTCATTTATAATTAGAGTCTAATTTTGTTTTAATAGAAGGCTTAATTGATTATATTTTTTTCAAACTTTGTTTTACCTCAGTTTTATTCAGTTTCAATGAATAATGAAAAGGCTTTTTTTTTTTTCAGATTAACTCTGTTTCCTTGTATCTATTGGGCAATATTTTAAGGACTCGTGATAAGAACCTTATCAGTTGGTAAAAGGACAGTGCTATCAGTAATGCTGACTTGACTTGGGCAAATATATGGAAATTATAATGCCCTCCATTTCAGTAAACAAATACATTTGATTTTATCTGTGGAAACTGACTTTATGAACGTAGCTAAATACTGACCATCTTTAGGATATGGAGTAATTTTATCTTCTTAGTTAGATTATACATTCAAGGGTTGTAGTATTCATCATGATGAAATATGCACTATATGACTATGATGTGTTAGGATATAACATTTATTTTTGCATTATATGATTTAGATATATTAGAATATAACACATATTTATTTCACATGACCCAGAGCAACCAAAGGCTGTTGTGTAGAAATCATGAATGACATTAAATTGAATGTTTCCTGGACCTTCATGTTTACAATCCTTCTGATTATCTCAAAGTTGAAATTTTGCTATTTCAGTTTCTGAAACACAATATAAAACAAGTCGGTTTCTTCCTCCTTTACAAACTGTCTTCTGATATTGAGATAAAATAATCCCTTTGCCCATAATTAGTTTCCTATGACAGGAAACTAGTCATAGAAATATAGTTTCTAACAGGTTAAGAGAATGTAATACATGTCATTTATTTGGACACTTGCAGCATTTTTTTTTTTTTTGGCTTTTCATTCAAGCAAACTTTTTTTTTTTCACAAGAGAAAAAAAATATGGCTGCATCCCCTTACAGTAAATTAATGGAGGATTGACTAGATATGTATCTAAATTTCTGAATTCAGTGGCATAATAGTCATTCCAAGTGCTCTTCATCAGGATATTTTTATTACCCCAGTATTTTGAACAACTTAAATGCTGAATGTGGTAACTTAAATAACACAGTTAAGGGTTAGAACAGATTCTAGAAATTTTTCTAGTAATTCTGAAGGCATAAATTAGTTCAAAAAGATCTTTAAATTGGTGAAAAATCACATAAAAAGGGGAACCTTTCTAAAGACAAATTTTAACATATATTGTGAAGCAAAAATAAAGATTATGTAAAAGACTTACCAAAACAATTATCTTAAATTTAAATTATGACCCAGTGGTTTCATTTTTTAAAAAATTCTATCCATTTATGTTATTTTTCCCCAAGGAAATAATCAAGTTTTTCCTCTTAAAAACTTCACTTAATAAAAATAATTCTCAATTTTTAAAATAAGTAGTCATTTAGCTACCTATGTATGTATATATCTCTTCCAATTTTTTTTTAAATTTTCAAAGGACAACAACATTATAATGACTTTGAACAATTTTACATTAATTGGAAACTTGTTGAATGTTTCAGTATATCAACTCCTAAGTGTGAAAAATGGCAAAGAAATTTGGTGTTGCATATGACCTGTGCAGTTCTATCAATGGTGAATTTGTATTTTCTATTTTTCTATTTTTACTTTTAGGTTCAAGGGTACGTGTGAAGTTGTGTTACCTAGGTAAACTCTTGTCATGGTAGTTTGTTGTACATATCATTAGGATTTCACAAGAAATCTTCTGTTTCCTCTTTACTACATTCACTCTCTACTGTTCTAAGAAACCCAAGTTGACTATCATGGAGATGTTATTAGAGCTTAGATTGGTAAAATCCAGGAAAGATTTTTTAAAAGTCAAGAAGAAATGTTTTCTTGCTCTTCTTGATTACTCTGAACACTTGTGGTTGAGTCAGCTAATGAAGAATCTGAAATATGTGGGAAAGGTGCAAGGAGCAATAAAAATTGTATTGAAGAATTCTCAGAATTGTGTCTCTGATAAAAAATGTAAGGAAATAGTATACTTTCATTTGAAAAAGGAAACATAGATAATGATTCTTCATGTACTATATATGAAGAGATCTTATAGAAAAGATGGCCAATTCCTTTTTTAAAAAAGTGTAATAAACCTGGACTGTTATTAGTATAGATTTTCAAGCTTTGAGAGTTTTTAAGCACTGGAATAACTGAAGATAGCACTTGGAAAATCCCTTCTTTTGAGAGACTTTGAAAGTAAAACAGATCTTATCTTGGACTATCTGGGGGACGAAAGTGCTCATTAATCCAACATGAAATCTTTTAAACCTAGGATTACTTGATCATAAATTAGTTACTGTTTTACATTCTGTAAATAGGTCAGTAGCTTTATCCCTTCAATCAACAGTGGCTTTGCTTTTCTGTAACCATACAGAGGAGAGAGTAACCTGTTTAACAAAGCATCTTACGCTCAACAATGGTCCCAGTCGAATAATTGTCCAGTTTTCAATGGAGAATTATACAGTCCTCTCTAAAGGTTTAAGAGATGATCAACATAGCCCCTCTGCTTTTGGAATGGGAATTTCCCTGGGAGCTGAACTAATTTCCTCTGGCTAGAATGGATTTAAACAAATGTTTTAATAAGCACATTTTAAAAATCACAGCTATCTTATGCTGTCCATTATTGCCATTCTCTTAGGATTATATTTTATAAGGTAAATATTTATAAAAAGAGACTATTTTTCTAGTATTTTAAATAAGCAATTTTAGCTTAGAAATAACTACTTTGGGGCTTATAATACTATTTATTTTACAAACTTTCTTTTTTTAGAAACTTTGTAGAGATAAAATTAATATTATATTTTTCCAAATTTATTTTTAATTTAAGAAATTCAATCACATGAATATTTCTGCCAAGAACTGTGGGGAATGAAAGTGCAAGATATGACCACTGCTTCTAAATTGCTATAGTCTCATTGTGGAGAAAATACATTTGTAAAAAAATTAAATGTAGGATTGCAGTTAGTTACAAATGCAGACTTTGTTGTAAGTCTTTGCTCTTTTCACAACACCTTAAGCTGTTCCTTTTTATGTCATGTGTGTATTCAAAGGGATGTAGAAAATAACAATCAATGAATGAAGTGCTGCATTCAGAGAATCAGTGTAATTAAATTTTAAATGTAAAATACAGGTAAAACTTAGTAAAAAAATGTTATTATAGATAGATTAAAAACAGCAGGTTTGACTTAGAAATGTATTTAGCATATAATGTTACATATCTGCTTTAAAGGTATTGAAATCCTCTTCAGAGAGAATTTTATTAATAGTGAGGAGCAATGTTAAGGAGAAAAGCTTGCTTTAAGCCATGAAATGTCTTCATGCCCTTCATGCCATGGTAGGCAGCCTATGCTTTGTTCAGTGGTAGGGATAGTCACAAGAAACACATCAATGAAACGATATTCTATCACTTTCTGAATAATTGACATAAGGGAAAAAAGTAAGATAAATCAATAATTATGTCAAATTTCAGACTCTGAACAACTGGAAAAATATGTGATGGATTGAAGAATGACAATATAAAAATTAAGAAGAAGGATGGCGAATGATTCATGGAGTGAGATTTTCCGATTTTTGAAATATCCTGAACTGATTTTCCAAGGTTCCCTTTTTCTAACTTTTAATCTCAAACCTATTCTCTTTTTTGTATTATTGACATTTGATAGTAAAGCGAATACAAATGGTTCATTTGTATTTTTTTATTTTATACTGTTACTGCACTTCTAGTTTATCTAAAAGTGAGTTTTTAAGTAAATAAACAGGAATCTTGTAATGTTGAGAGAAATAGAAATTAATATCTCAGGCCAGGCATGGTGGCTCATGCCTATAATCCCAGCACTTTGAGCTGGGGAGGTGGGTGTATTACTTGAGCCCAGGAGTTCCAGACCAACCTGGGCAACATGGTAAAGCCCCGTTTCTACTTAAAATACAAAAATTAGCAGGATGTAGTGTTACTTGCCTGTAGTCTCAGCTGCTTGGGAGGCTGAGTGGGGAAGACTGCTTGAGTCCAAGAAGCAGGGTTTGCAGTGTGACAAGATTACCACCACTGCACTCCAGTCTGAGCGACAGAGTGAGGCTCTGTCTTAAAAGTTAGAAAGAAAAGAAATCAATATCCCATAATCGATTTTAGATCTATTTGACCGTTGTCTTTTTAATATATCATTATATATGTTTAAGGTTGTTAAATATTATCTAATTTAAAAATTGTGATGATTGATAAGAAAAATGGATACTGTGAGTCAAAAACCACTGATATATGATAAATGGCACTAACAAGGGAAGTACAAAATTAGACAGATAATTGTTTTATCAAAATAAATGTGTTGGAGAAAGATAAAGAATTTCAGCTTACAGCTTTAAATTGGTAATACTCTTCTTGTCTAAAAGAAAGGATAGCCGTTCATCAAGAGAAGTATTTTTCTCTCTTAGGTTTTATGAAGATGTTGATGTATTTAAACAACATAATAGGCTGTATCCTGAATACAACTTTGTAAACTATGGGAAAGATCTTCTGCATGTGGTTGTTTCTTGTATCAGCCTTTGATAGACCCCGTGAACAAAATTTAAATGAAATTAATCCAGGAACCAAAGTGATTATGACAGCATTCTGATTATCTGGAAACACAGGGGAAAAGTCGGAAGCGTCTTGAGGAGTAAGTGGTTGGCACCTTATTCCTTAGACAATTATCTTGAATATCAACTATCTCCAGCAGGCTTAAAATAGGAAATTTATGGCAGACAACTCATAAATGAGGTTTTAATGAGAATGTGAAAGGCAGGCATTTTTCATTCATGACTGAAAAAGCACCTCTACACTATAGATATCAACCATGTTGAAAACAAAGACATTTCATTGTGAAAGTTGAAGGCTATGAATTTACTCATTTAGGTAACACATATTCTAATTTAGCCTGTATTGCTTGTAATTCTACTTATCACCAGAAGTTGAGGTACCTATGTGCAGGATTAAATTTGTTTTTGTCAGGAAGGAATGCTAAATGTTTAAATGAATGCTAAAAGGCTACCTAAAAGTTGTATATGTCTATGAAAGATTTGGACAGGTCTTGGAGATATACTGCATACTGTCAAAGAGTAAAACCTTGAGTTGACTTTCTTAATGAGTTTAATTAGATTGAAATTCTATAGCAATTAATTTACCAGGTGAACATGGTTTATAAGTAGATTTATGCAAAATATGCACATTTCTCTTGCTGTTGTTTTAACCTATGTTCTATACTAGGTAGTTATGAAAGTTTTGTTATTTGGAATAAAGCTCTTAACACCTCTAAAGAAGAAATGTTTGCTATGTAATATGAGTTTCAATGAATAAGTGTAAACACTGGAAGTCTTTAAAAGGAAAAGTCA
Organism: Cheracebus regulus; assembly: GCA_963574635.1. Classification (NCBI taxonomy): domain Eukaryota; kingdom Metazoa; phylum Chordata; class Mammalia; order Primates; family Pitheciidae; genus Cheracebus; species Cheracebus regulus. Next base: position 26,830 of record CAUYQU010006250.1, read on the forward strand.
ATCTCTTTTCAGTTAGAGAGATTCATGTATGGAATAGAGATCAGTAAACAGACCATCAGTTAACAAAATGACAGAATTTGATTCATTTATTTCTTCTCATGAACTGCAGCAGTTTCCTTTGCTAATTAGAAGAGGCACACTTATTTCTTCTTCCTTGTTCATAATTATTATCTTTTGCATCTTTGAGCATCCATAATAGAAATATAACAAAATTAAAAAGTATTAGGTTCTCAATTTTCACAGCTTTTAAACATTTGTACATATATTTTTGATTTTATAACCTCAGAGAACAATAATTTTCTTTTGAATAATTTATTTTAAAAGGGTTTTTTTTAAGTCTGACAAACTCTCATTTGTTTTCCCAGTATAATTAACAACTGTGACTTTCTATTTCATTTGACGTAACATTCACATTAACGAATTCACCTTTTGTCTTGCTTTGAATTTGATATTGAAAAGAAGTTTTATGCTTCATTGCTTTCTAATATGCCTCAGGTAATCAGTCCTGTTACCGTAGCTTATATAATACTTATCTGAGGCAACAAGGGAGACTTTTCTAGGAAATAGAGTTTATCTCAAACTGATTTTTGTTTCAATGAGGTCATTATCAATATAATGGAAGATGTTTTGACAAAGAAATCAATGCAATTATAGAAACTGAGAAAGTATATAGATAATCACACATAGTATTTTTCCATATAGCCTCAAATCTCTTTAACATTAAATGTGCTAAAATTCTAATCTGCTCATATTATATAAATGAAAAGAGCTCCTGGCAACTTTACATTTAGCACAGTTGTACATAAATATCAATCTGAAATACTCTGACTTTTCCAGATTGTATCCCATGTTTGACATTCGCTGAGTCTCCTGTGGATTAAGCACCCTGTACAAGTCAGACTTTGTATTTATACAGCTAAGAATACTGATTTCAATCTTCCTGTTAAGTTTTGCAGAGACTGTGAATCAAAACATTTTGGTGATAACAAATACATGCATTTCTGCCTGTAATCCCAGCTACGTGGGAGGCTGAGGCAGAAGAATCACTTGAACTGGGGAGATGGAGATTGTGGTGAGCCCAGATCGCACCACTGCACTCCAGCCTGGGCAACAAGAGCAAAACTCTGTCAAAAAAAATCCTAAATACATGCACTTGACTAAGGTTCGATGATTTTGCATACTAATTCAACATTAACTGTATTTCAAATAATAAATCTGCAAAAGATAACCTTTTCCGCTTTGCAATGGTAACAAAAATTCTGTGTTCTTTAGAGCCAAAGGGAGAAAAATTGAACCATTTAAATGGCCTTTTTCTATAATTAGCATGAGCAGTTTCTCAGTGTTTTTAATCTAAAGGCAAGGTAGTCATGTACTTAAATACATTACCAGTTATATTAGTTATTCAGACAATAGTTATGAACATAGATGATCAGCCCTAACCATTGCATAAAGACAGCCAAAATAATTTTCACACCACATTCAGGGCTCCTTATCTTAGCAGCTCTCTCTTCCGTGACTGAATAGATCATGTTTTCATTCTTTCTTAAATTCGTTGGGAATACACACCAATTTATTGGTGACGCTGCTCTATCACTTGTGTTGTGACACACAAATCACATAGAGTTTTTAAAATACCAATCCTAGAATAAGACTAAAGTGAAAGACTGAGTGTCACACCATGAAATAGGACCGAAGTATACCATGAACTCAACTAGAGTAGAATTAAACTATCTCCTTGAATTGAATTATGACATTTTAGGGCTGTTCTTCGATAATTCCTCTTGTCCTTTGAAACACTTCCCAGTGATCTTTAGCTTTTTGTTCTCTATTTCAGGGTTTCTTCCTAACGTACGTGGCCTGGAACCATTAGATTCAGAAAAAGCTAAACAAATATAGTGAAGTTTACCTACATATATTTTCATAACTAGAAAAAATATCAGCCAACAATTACTTTAAAAATTAGAACAAACCTAGAATAAACATTAGCTAATTTAATGGCCTTATGATTAGCATTATCTTATGATAATCTGAAATTTTGTTTTAGATGGGTGGGGAAGAGCAAGTGGTAAGCTGCAAGCATGAGCTGAAATGAACCAAAATGGGTTGTAACTCTTGTCAGCTTTCACTTGTCATTGCTTTCTACCTTGATAATTGAATGTGCCACAGCAGAAGCTAGTGCCCATAATCACAAAGCTAAACACTTGTCTAGGCTGGGAGAAGCTGAAGGAGTCATAGACAAAGATGGAATAGTTGCAGGTCCAGCTTCTGTGTAGCATCATGAAGCCAGCCAGAAGGTAAGCTGCAATGACTATGACCTACAAAGGCACTGGTTGACCCTGCCCAGCCTTCCAAATAAAAGGGAATATGGTTATTGCTTCACTTATTCCCTTAAATCTCAGAAAACTGTGTGTGGCCCACCCTACCTAAATCATACGAGGAAGGAGATTCTGGAAAATGCAGTTGATCCTAGCCCAGTTGAGTCATTACAGTCACCACAGTGCCATAAATCCATTTGTAAGTCTGGTGAAGTTTATGCATTCCCTCTCAGAATGTCTGTTAATATTTTTAATATATATACTTAAATACAGAGAATTACACAGGAAATCAATTATATTGAAGCAGTAATTTTGAAACTAATGAGTATAAATCATAGTTTATGATATCTATAATAACCAAAATATGATATGAAGTAATTTCTAAAATGAAAATTTCAAAGGTATTGCTAATGCTGTTGTGGTTTGCTGATTAATCATAATTTAAGGATTCAAGAGATGATCAATTTCAGTTAGAGATTAGTGAAATCATCTGAAGTCTGTTCATGGACCCCACAGATCTGTGAATGCTAGCATAGAAGCTCTCCCTTAGTGTCATAAACTATCTTGGTGAAATATATTTACCAAGATCTTTAAAATACACTTACTTTAGGTGGTAGGTTCAAAATAATATAAGGTCTAGATGCTGTGTTGTGAGATTTGCATTACATACTAAATGATGTCTATAGTATAAGAAACCTACATTATTTTTTTACATGTCTACAGTTTTTAAAGTCTTAATCGTAGTGAAAAGCTTTTCTGTACTTCTCTCTGAGAAGTAAAATGAACATTACCAAAAGAATTGGCAGTGCTAAATTGTTAGTAGGCTCCCTGTGGTTTTCCTTCTTGCTGTAAAGCCTTCAGTGATTTCTTCATATTTTAGGCATAGTGAAATAGCACCATTTAAGCTTTTGAGCATTAGTCACTAAATGTTTTCAGATACATTTCTTTCAATTTATATGATACTTATGGGTAAAAAATGATCTTTTTTGCATGCAGTGAGATTCAGAATAATGCACAGTTTATTAAATGGATATTGTCATATGGGTACAAAGTGAATTAATCTTAAATGTTAGTATAGAATAACAAATTTCTATTATGTTCTATTTTTGTGTTTTCTCTAACTTTGGTTCTTTTTACTTTGTGTTCACCTTATTTGTTCGTATATATTTCTTACAAAGAGAAGGACTCTGGAGGCACATTTTATTTTATTTTATTTTTATTTTGGATAACAGGGAATACATGTGCAGATTTGTTACAAGGTTGTATTTTATAGTACTGAGGACTGGGCTTTTATTGACTCCATCACCCAGATAATGAACATAATATCTAGTAGGAAGCATTTTGGCCCTTTCTCTCTTCCTCCTTTTGGAGTCTCCAGTGTCTGTTGTTCCCAATTTTATGTCCACAGGAACCCAAGATTTAGCTTCCATTTTTAAGTGTGAACATGCAAGATTTGGTTTTCTGTTTCTGTGTTAGTTTGCTTAGGATAACGACCTCCGGCTGCCTCCAGATTGCTCCAAAGGATATGACTTTGTTCCTTCTATGGCAGCATAGTATTCCAGAATATGTATATACCACATTTTCTTTAGTCAGTACACCACTGACGGGCATCCAGGTTGATTCCATGTCTTTGCTATGGTGAATAGTGTGGCAATGAACATAGGAGTGCATGTGCCTTTTTGGTAGAATGATATATTTCCCTTTGGGTATGTACCCAGTAATGGAATTGCTGTGTCAAATGGTAGTTCTATTTTTAGTTCTTTAAGAAATCTTCACACTGCTTTCCACAGTGGCTTAACAAAGCCACTTTCCCAGCAGCACTTCGTGAGCGTTCTTCTTTCTCCTCAGTCTCATCAGTATCTGCTATTTTTTGACTTCTTAATCATAGCCATTCTGACTGTGTGAAATGGTATGTCACTGTGGTTTTGATTTGCATTTCTCTGATGATTAGTGATGTTGAATTTTTTTGTTTGTTGGTGGCTTGTATGTCTTCTTTTGAGAAGTGTTTGTTCATGTCCTTGAGTCACAAATTTTAAATTAAAAATGTTTAAAATTTTTCATTGAGTTTTGGTTTTCTTTTTTACTTTTAGAATAATTTTAGAGATAGAGATGAAATTTTGGTTACTTTTTTACAGTAACAGATACATTTCATAATAAAACTATAATTAGTAATTATGGCTTATTATAATTGTATTATGCCATAGCAACAAAAGTCACTTAAATACACATCATTTTATTTAATACTCTTGACACCATAAATGCTGAGAAGGCAATTTTTATTTTCATTTTATGCACAAAAATCATCAAATGTAGTGAGTGAAAATGACTTAAGGGGGAGTGTGTGTGTGTGTGTGTGTGTGTGTGTGTGTGTGTGTGTGTATGTGTGTGTGTTATAGAAAATACATTTACCACCTCTCAGGCATTTGTTTTTTCTTCACCTATATTACCTCATTTATCCTCACAATCACACTAGTCATGTATAATATTACTATGCTTATTTTACAAATGAGTAAACTGAGGTACTAAGGTTAAGTAACTATCTGAAGTTCATGGAGCTATTGAGTGGTGGCTAGTGAGGAATAGGCCCTGGAGTATAATCCAGGCTGTTCTGGGCTTGAAGTGTGAGCTCTCAACTTATACTCAAGGAGACCTCTCATAATTCTGTTTTCTCCTTTTAACAACTATAGGTATTATTTGTGGTTAGTATTTTATTGTATCAACTAACATTTTTAGGCCATTGTTAAGTACTGTTAAGTATTAGTGATGATAATGGGCAACTTCAGACTTTTAATGGGTTTGCTTTAGGTTTTTTTTTACTGTTAATGGGCTTTTTGATGGTATTTTTATTGTTATGATACAGCTATCTTCCATAATGTAAAAATGTGTTCTTATATTTCTATTTAACTTAGAGTGTTTCTCAGAAATATTTAAATACTATTAAATTACTTTAGCAGCCAGATGATCACAGTTGTTCTTTTCTTTGACTTGAAAGTATATATTTTGGATAAGCATCCAATAGATCAATCATTGTGTTTTTTAAATTTGCAGTCTTGTGGCAAACAACACTTAGTCATGTTTCTGACATCAATTTTCCTGATGTTTGCTTTGAATATTTGCTTTTATATTCTTAAACTATCTTCATATTTGTGTAATATTTGTCAGGTTACAAATATTAACGATGATCATATTAGATAACCCTCAGTCTTTGGGGATACTTGTAAATGCTCTTTCATTCCCATTCCCTTGCTCTCTTAGGTAAGACTGGCACAAAAACAGGGCTTATATAACCTTATGGCAATGGAAGCAGGTCCATGGTCACTGGCATCTACTGCTCAGATCTTACTCTGTTCTCTCCGGACTTTGCTGGAGACTAGTGTCTCTTTTTGGGCCAACTTGGCTGCACCCTGAACTGAAGGGCATAATGTAATTCTCTATTGTCCCTGCCATTTCAGTCTTAGTTTAGTTGACCTGTACCTGTATTGAGCTACTGCATTATCTTCCCTTCATTAGACTTGGTATGGCAGGCTGCTGGCTTCAAAATCAGTGTACACACCTGTAGTAACTGAGAGAGGAGTAAAGTGTAAATTATTTCCTCTTCTTTTTCTGATCATACAGTTCAGCCCTTTTTATTATATTGGCATGTCCTTCCTCTTCTTACAGGCATGTCCTGCACAGCAGATGGAAGAAAGAACTAAATATAAATGGAGATCTGAAATAAAGCTCTGCATTTTACATATTTCTCTTAATGTATTAGGGGCACTCTTGTTTGTACTGAAATCTAGAGAGGTGAAATTTGGACATGTGCTAAACAGATAACAAAAACCACTCTAGTTGTTTCAAACACAAAACATATTATATTAATATTGATTATAACAATGTCAGAAGAGCTGGAGGAACAAAAGAGAAATATAAAGGGACAAAAGAAGAAAAGAAAGTAACTCAATAATTAATTACTGGTTTTTCTCTTCTGGACTGGAGATGCACAAACATACACTAAGAATGCTGTGCTAAGAAGGCTTCTGCTGCTGGACCTCAGATGCCTGGGAACTTAACTCTAGTCTGAAGGGACCACCAGGATCCTCACAGCCACTGTCCTCCCCTTCAGTGCTAAAACTTCTACTGAATAGTCCTTTGAGAGACACTGCCAGAAATTTGAAATGAAGGGAGTCACTATTCCATTTCTCCTGGGTTCTAATAACCAACGCTAATTGAAATCTTAATCAAGAGAGTCTCGGAAGTATAGTTTGTGGTGTCACAGACTCTTTGTAATAGAGCACAGAAGAGTGGGAATGGAGGCTGAGAGCAAAGGGACAAGAGATTAATTTAGTTATTACTTTTCACTTATCAGTATCTACTTGCAACCTTCTATCTGTGTATAACTTCTACACAATAGCATCAGTTGCACTTGGCATTTCTATTTAGCATGATAAAATCCACTTTTATAAAAGTGAAAAGGATCTTACTCTCTTCTCCAAAAGGAAGAAAAATGTTCTATCAGTCCCCATATTCATTTCTAGGGATGGTAATTTCTCCTGTGTTTTAGTAATAGTCCAATTGGATCTACTGTAATTTAAAAACCACATTTTAAGGTATTCTATCTGCAGTACTTCTGTAAAATAATAGGAGAAAGGAAGAGGAAAAAGAGTAAGTTAACATAAGCACATACACAAGGAAGAAATTATATAAATCTACGGATAATGGCCTCACTTCTGTTTAGGTATAACTTTATTGTTCTAGCTTGTATTCTGTCTTATCCTGTTATTAGCCAGAACTTCAAATTACCGAGGTTATTTACTTGTGGAGTGACCCAAACTTTCATTTACAGAGGGTCTTAAATTCTGTGGTCTTCTATTCATATGACTGTTCTAAGTTTTTATTAACTTTTACCATTGGATGTGAAATAATAAGAGAAGCTTTAGAAGGTCCCCTGTCTTCTAGACATAATCTTTTCTGCTCCAGTGTAGATCAAGAAGCCAATTTCCTTCTTATTGAGATCAATCAACCTAACCAGTAAAGTAACTTTCTTCTTTACCAATTGGTTCAATAAGATGAAAACTCAATAGTGGACTGGTGACAGTTTCAATATCCAATTAAATTAAAACAGTATTTTTATTGCCTAGAGAAAACATTACACCCTTGGGAATTAAGAATTCTGAACCACTGAAAACAAAAGTTTTGTTAAATTGAAGTAAAATTCTGTAAGTGGGTTATTGGGTCTAACAGAGAGAGGAAGTACTTCCACTATACCCATGTATGCTTGACCCAAGTATTCTCGATATAGCACAGACAGCATTATAAACCTGTTTATATTCATCCCATCTCATTGAACAACACTCCAGCTTTACAGAATGCCTTAACTGAGTCCTCAGTTAGCGCCTCAACCTTTTTTCAGGTTAGCTGCCACTGACTGATGGGGTACATGTTATTCTTTGGTTGAAACCAGTGTTGTGTGGGATACATGATAGTGAATATGGCCTTCCCTGAGTTAAGGCTTGCAAAAATATTTTTGTCAGGGAAGACAGATGGATATCCAGAATAAGTATGTATTCCAGTGAGCGCAACTCTCTGTTCACATTATGATGGAAGGAACTTAAGGTAACCAACCCGTTGCCAAATGGCTAGCTGGTTTCTCAAGCTAACTACTGGTACAATCATTGAGATCTTATTACTTGTCCTTGTTGCAGGCAGGTTAGACATTCAGTGAGAAGAGACCTTGCTGTTAATCCTTTGCGTCTATCCCTGCCCACCTGAATGCTTTGTACCCATTGTACTTTGGAGTAAGCACGGAAAAAAGATACCAGATTTGCATATTTTGGGTTATCTTTTGTTTTTAAACTAATTATTAGGATTCTCCATATAAACACACACACACACACACACACACACACACACACACACACGCAAATATACACATACTTCTCACTTCACCAGCACATCATTACTCTGCTTAGATATTTCCTTTAGTCAAATTTCCCTGAAATTTCAAAAATTAATTGCTGTTTTTTGTCACATATCCAGTATTTAGTCACATTACAGCATTTCTAACACAATATTACAATTGCTCTTTGAGCATAACTTCCAATTTGACTGTAAACAACTTGTAGATAGGTCAACTTTTATTTATTTTTGAATCTCCAGTTTCTAGCCTGTATTTGAGATATAGTATTTCAAGCCAATATTTGCTGACAATGATTACAAGTAGTTCTTTCTTAATATTTGCATTTTTCTTTAACTTACATGTTAGAAAACTGTGTATTCTTAATTTTCAGGTGATTTTCTTTTCTGAGTGCACACACTGTACACATTAAACATGTGCAATTCTTTGTGTGTGTGTATATAGTGAAAATTATCCTCTTCCTATTTTTACATATGTTTGTAATTTTTCACTATAAAAAGGTTTTTTAAAGACCTCAAATGTGTTTCAGATATTTAACAATATTAAAAATGATGTACATGTATCATAGAATGTATAACCTGACGCATAATTATTACATCAAGAAGATATCACTCAATACTTCCTGTATTTTTTTTTATTTTTAATCTACAGGATCTGTCAATGACAGAGAGATGTGTTGATGTTTCCCATTCTATCAAGAGCTGATATTTGCCACCAGATTGATGTTTGGTGTGACCTTATTTCTTTCATAGTCCATTTGGGTACCAGTTAAATTACCTTCTAAAATTTGAGAACAAGTACAGATTGAGGGCAGGGATTCTTCTAGCTTCTCATTCAGCAGTCATTCTCAAAGCTGCTCTGTTGTTTGAAACAGGGTGATTTATTTGGCTTCCTTCAATCAAATGTGCTTCCTGGAGACAATAGCCTTCACCTTTTCTTCAGGCTCTCTCTCTGCCCTTAGTTCTGGAATTTTACTCCTGGTGTTCAAATGCATTTATTCTCTTCTCCACCAGCTTTCCCTAAGCCTCACAGGAAAAGTGTTTTGATTAGTTTTTCTCTCAGTTTTGCCACCTTGGTGTCTGCCTTGCTTGCTGTTTGAGTGCTTATTAATATGTAAGCCACTGATGATAAGATATCTTAATAAAATCTCTTAATCTTATTCTGTTAATCTTGAGATTACTGGAATTTTACACAGGTTTTGACAACTTTATTATATTTTTTGTCATGAATTTTTGCATTTTTAATATTTTAAGTATTTTATTGTGAATCTGTAAAAAGTGATTGAGAAGATAATAGATGATATTTCCAACCAAAAATCTACAACAGTTTTATGGGGTATATACTATAATGTCTTACAGACATACCTTTTACTTATTGTTTGACTAGTGTTTTTGCAAAATTTAATCATCATAAATACAATAAAAGACACTTTTAGAAATCTCTATTTTAAATTATATTAGAATAAATTCACAGAAGAAGAATGACTGAATTATTGGGTATGAACATTTTTGAGTCTTCAATATATATTCTTTCCAAATAGTTTGAATCATTTTATGTTTATATCAATATCACTTGAGAGTCCTTATTTCAAAAAGTATCAGGTGTATTAAAATTTTTATTTAAATTATATTTCTCCCCAATTGCAAGGCAAAAAGTCATACTTCATTAATTTAATTTACGTGTACTTAATTTGTTAGTGAGTTTTGTACTTTCTTCATATTTTGTTCATTGTGTTTCTACTTGGTGAATTATATGTACATGCTTTGCCTTTTTATCTGTTGCCTTTTTAGAATATGTCTTATCAATAAATATTCCAGTTCAATATGAATTCTCAGATACCATTTTATTATATTTCTACAGAAATATATTTTTTAATTTTCTAATAAAATATAATTTACTAAAATTCATTCAAGGAGGCAGAATCTAAATGTATTTACATAGAAGAAATATAAAAGGTTGAGAAAGAGATACCCTTCAAAATACAGCAAGCTTGCTGAAATGGTTTCACAAGTTAATTCCTTCAAACCTTTAAACAGTCAATAACTACTTAATTATCTTTCTAGATAACTCTGAGGATTAACCCTTTCACAATTATGATTCTAGAATCAAAATAGCTTTTCTTGGATCTTGAGGAGGTGTTTTGTTGTTTCTCATTCACTGTAATCAAATTTATAAATGAAGTATTAGTAGATTTAAGTTCTTTTAAGTTACCAGAGCATCAACTCTAGAATATTTTTTATTTTAAACAAAGAACTGCACATATTTCGTGTGTATAATTTAATGACTTTGGACATATGCAGCCATTTTTAATACCATCACCTCAGACAAGGTAATAGACATATCCAACGCTTTCAATAGTTTTCTTGTGTTCCTTTGTTTTTGTTTCTGTTTTGAGGGAAGAATACTGATCACAAGATCTAATAACTTCTTAACAAATTTTAAAGTGCACAATTTTTAGCAGAAATTATATCAAATAGGTGTGTGTTCATCTTCCATGAGTACAGGTATAAAGACAAATCTAATTTATATTTTATTTCTAAAACTCTTTCATACTGTTGGAAATGTATACCAAAAATATTAAGAACATTTATTTTCATGACAATATTCAATGTCACATTTTGCTATTTAGTTCATTCTTTCTCAAGAAGAGAAAAATACTTTTTAGTGAATGCTATTTGCCCTTTTACAAGAAAAGGACAATATTGCTTTACAGAATATGTTTTATGGTTAAGTACAATTTAAGTGACTGTAAGAAATGTAAAACTCTCAACTAAACCTTAGGAGCATGTGAAGGATCATTCTAGGTTAGATGCATGTTTTCATCCAGCTTAAAACTGTGTCTTTGACATTGACTCCAAAAATAGAATTATCCATATGTTTATAAGTCAAACTGATTTCAATTTTAGCATGTATCTCTTCTTACATATAATTTAAAACAAACAAAATAATCTCTATTATATAAAATACTCTTCTTTGTCCCAAAATGCTATCATTCTGGTTTTATGATTATTTTATTGTCTTGGATTTATTCAGTTATTTGTTTACTTTGTTTTATTTTATTGTATTCTGAGATAGATACTGTTTCCCAGGCCAGAGTGCAGTGGTGCTATTTGGGCTAACTGCAGCTTCAGCCTCCTGGGGCTCAGATGATTCTCCCACCTAAGTCTCCGTAGTAGCTAGGACTACAAGCACACACCACCATGCCAGCCCAAATTTTGTATTTTTTGTAGAGACAGACTTTTGCCATGTTGCCAAGGCTGGTCTCAAACTCCTGGGCTCAAGTAATCTGCCCATCGTGGCCTCCCAAAGCACTAGAATTGTAGGCATGAGCGCCATGCCTGGCCATTGGATTTAAAGACTTTAAACAGATGTTTTCTGAGCCTTCATATTCCCGATTATGTATAATAATTTATGTTAAACATTTGTAAATATAGAATACTCTTGCTAAGGAAAACATCAGATTATAAAATGAATTTTATATAACCTTTCAATCTAACTGTAGAATTATCAAGCTTTACTTCTCATAGGAACCTTTGAATGCCAATTAATCTCAAATTAGAGTAATACCTCTATATTTGTGATAAATGTGTAAATAATGAATTCTGAAAGACTGCCAGTATCTAAGAGAGTAAATTCATGAGGAGAAACACACAAACACATTTTTAACATTATTTCACTATATTGTCATTTTCAAACGTCTAAATTAACTCTACTTCTAATTCCTGATTGATGGTTCTCAGGGAGGGAAATACTTTTTACCTGTCTAATACACATTCTTACTTTTGAAGACAATTTTTAGGTCATATCTCAATGTAACATCTCTACTTAAATGTCTGCTCTATTTCAATGTCGGTCATCCTCTCTTTCAAGTGTAGCAGCAACTCTGGAATTATTGAAATGATGAGGACAAAACATGACTCATACATATTTCCTGCATTCCAGACAGGTTTTATGTATTTTAGCTTGGAAATGCCCGAAAAAATACTGTCAGGCACAGAAGAAAACCCACAGAAAAATGCTATCAATTAGGTAATACAACAAGAATTTGTTCTGTTCCTTGATGAGGCAAGAGAACTGTTTTGTCCGATATCTCTTAGATTTGTAATATAAACAATTAAATTAGTCTAAGCTAGTGTGTATTTAGCTGGGAACCTGGGATGAGGACAGAATTGGCAAAGGATTAATTTGTTTGTGAAAAGAGCACATTCATCTTATATAATTTTAATTGATTCCATGTGATTACTCTGAGAGTCCACACTAATCTGTTTACCTATTTTGTGTTTTATATGTTGAACTTTGTCTGGGTTTCTATGTCTTCATGTTTTTGCTCATAATAATTGTATCTGCTTGTTGAAAAGACTAAAAAATTTTCTTAACAATTTTATTATGGACATTGATTTATTCAATATTGCATTGAAATATCTATGAAGAATATTTTAGACACTGTAAGGGATAGTTCCAGACAGTACATTTGTTTGGTTAAAACAATTATTTCTTCATCACTCTTAAAGGAATAATTCCCATAATCATAAAATGTGTTGCTTAAATAGCTATTGTCTCCTTTTTGACATCTTTAAGTCTTTAGAAAGATAAAAGAAAAAATTCAGTAAATTGACCAAAACATAAAAATTCAGTTGGCTGAATTAACTATGCTTTATCTCTAGACAAAGTCATGCAACAACAACCCCAAGGCACAGATCTGTTCCTTAGGATTACTAAGACATATTCATTTATTTCTGCATGCATTAAGTACATACTTATTAAACACATACTATGCTCCAGGTATTGTACTAGGTGCTTCATTAAAACAAAACTTACTAAAGGCATTTTTAAGGTTAGCTTTATTTAATTTTAATATCATTCCTTTTGAAATTATTGTTATAATATTTCCTGTCATTCACTTGACAGGTATTTTCTTCCTCTCAAGACTCTATCTATCTTCTCAAAGTTATATAAAATTAATTCTGTCTACATTCACAATAAGAAATCATTAACAGAGATTACATGTGAATTACTGGGAATAACTGACATCCCATTTTCACTTAACGTTCATTAATTTCTTAAAATTAAGTAGAATGTGGTTTATTGATTAAAAACACAGAGTGTGAATTTTGCTAGGCTTGTATATTAACTGCACAAATTTTGGTTATGTGGTCCAACTAATCTGAACATTTGAGGCCTTAATATGGAAGATGGGTACAACAAAGAGTTCAGTGAGATAATACACAGTAAATGTTCAATAAATTCATTCATAATAACTAGTGTGTACAGTAATGAAACACATTGAACTTTTTATGATGAAACATAAAAGTTACATTAATGAAGGATTTTAGGTGGCTGTTGGTAATTTATATATCATTAAATAAATGGTTTTATATTTTGGAAACAAAAGCTTTTCTCAGACAAATTATAAGGCAGAGTGATTTTCTAATGATAATCATTTGAAAAGATTCATGATACATCTCCATAGCAATGTATATTTTTAGCCAGTATTTATAAAGTTTGTGTAGTGGTCTTTGATACAGGTAATAAAAATGTACTCTGGTGTATTGAACTGAACCAACACTTTTAAAAAACAAGAGTCTACTTAGAGGGAAAATGTCATTTGTTTTTTTCCTTCAGAACTAATAATGTTTATCTCTCAATGTTATAAATTCCAAGATTAAAATTTAGCCAGAAAAATTATTTGAGAAAATTTGATTTCCAGAATATATACCATTTGTTTGTAATTGCCTTTTCTTTTTATAGTTATTTTTATTAACCAAAGTAATAAATTCTTATAATAATTAACTCCCTTTTCTGTACAAAAATTTCTATAACTTAAAGGAACAGGAAGTTTGCCAAGATTTTTTCATAATTCAAATCATACTTTTCTACAATAAGTATTCTGTCTTATCTCATGCCTATTGAGAAAAGTGGTATGGAATATATAATCATAATATAAATTATTTTTATGCACCAAGATAGTACTTAGAATTCCACTACACAGTTGTTACATATTGTGAAAAACCATTATAATGATTATAGATACTTGCCTTTGAGACTTCTCTTTAAGTACTTAAGGATTTTATTCGTGATAACCATGCATTATTTACAATTCACAAAATCTCATAAACTACAACATTATTTCTTCAGTCTGTGCCTTAATGTCAGTGGGTATTTGGCAAATGAAATGGCAATAAGGGGATATGCTGTTGTTGAGAGCACAATATGACTTGGTATTATTACTTTGTAGTGTTGTGTTGGAGAAAATAGTCTTCCTATATCTGAGTATGCAGAACCTTAATTTTTATCTTCAGTTTTATTATGGCACTTTATATAGTGAGGAAAATAAGACAGTTCCCTTAAGTGCATGTTTTTAAAAGTGCTGAAAAGCTCATTTTAGGTAAAAGCAAATTTAACTTGGGCTAAATCTTTACAATTCATTTGGCTTGCAAAGCCTCATAAAATTAATATTTGTGGTTTATCTAGGGATTTTAAATAAATTATAAATCAAAGTGTATCTGAGATTGATATGAAGATTTATAAATAGAATTGTTAAATATGAATTTTTCTGTAATTCAAATAATGGATCCACTACACAGAAAACCTTTCAGTTGCTTAAAAACCAATCTTGTACTTTGGTATATAGGTCAACTTAGATTATGCAAATGAAAGAAATACATTAAAAGAGGAAGTGGAGAGGAAACACTAAATGGACTGGTTGAGATTATGAAATCAGGCTATAGAACATAGAGAGTGATATAATAAATAACTTTTCTGGGCTTTGTGGGCTTAATAAGTGAATTTATTTAATAAAATATAAATAAGTAACTATTGTTTTATTTCATTACTTTAAAAAATCATCAGCTTTTCCACTTATATAATACTGTTTTATATATTGTGATAAAATCAGCAATGTGGTTTGTTCCTTTGACATTAATAGTGGTACAAGCAATAAGGCTAAAGAAGCTGAATCTTACAATAAAGAGCCATGAAATAGAAACATATGTCTCCCAACTAGAACATTGAAAAAACTTTGCTTACTTTGCAGTATTTCTTACTTGAATCTTGGAAGTCTGCAAATTTATGATTCATAGAGGCATTAAAATAGCAAATTATCAGCATTTACTTTAGATTGGGAGTTGGCAAATTTAGAATTTATATAAAATAGTTGCTTATATTAGCAAATTATAATGCTTATTTTACTGTTTATGCAATGCTTGTTATATAATTACATTCTTCTACAAATAAAAAGTTTCTGAATCTAAAGTATGGAAAATGTGGAAATTCATATATTTTTTATAAGGCATTTGCCTTATAAAAAAGTAAAGATTAGGTATCTAAAAAATACCTCATTTAAAACATGAAAATTCAATTACATTTAATTCACTAAATATTTATTATGTACCTTTATACTCAAGAAATGACTTGGTACAGCTCGGGAAAGTAATAAGCAATAATCTATGGTCTCAGTCAAACAAATTATACTAAATAAGTTACTACTCCAAATTCAGCATTCTTCAGAGAGAAATTTTTTATTATGAAAAATTTGATAGGAAAATAACCATAATCACAGCTTCTCTTATCAGCTATGTGACCTAAAGTTATTATAATATCCTAGTTTTTATTATCCTCAATTTCTTCACCTATGAAATAGGATAAATCACATATTCATTACAATGATTATGCAATGAAATAAGCATACGGAATCAAATGCTCAGTGATTTTTAGAGACTTTGCCACTAAGTTAGAGAGTTTTTATATCATAGAAACTAAAATAGGTTGAAAACAAAAATTATATCCCTAAATTAAAATAGTTTGAAAGAAGTATAACTAATGAAAATAGAAAGTGCATACACTACAAATGATTTCTATTTTTTCCTCTATTTTCGTGCCATCAGGTATAATATTATAGTGTTGGAAGTTACTATTGAGCCAATTTAGGTTTATTCTTCTGTGAAGTGTGGAAACAGATTTTTTAAAATGCGACCGAAGCAGAATTGAGTAGTGTTAGAATTCAGCACTGAGATCATACAAAACATTTGCTAACGCTGGTTGTGTCCTCAAAGATCTGACCAAGATGCAGCATAGATTTGGAGGGAATGCTGTGAAATACACCATTCTATTTCATTTTTTAAAGACAGTTCTTTTTGGGAAAATCTTTCCAGCTATTGCATCTACCCTGTTTTCTGCATAAAGGAAAGGTATTTTCTTTGTCTGGCTATTTTTCCTTCCAACACAGAAAAAAAAACCGGGACCAAGTCCTTGGTATCAATTCCATGTTGCCTCCTTATGAGCCAGGAATGGAGCTGTCACACCAGCACTTGCCTTTGAAATGCTTCTTTAGAAAACATGTGACAAGATGAGTCATCCATATATTTGTTTAATTTTGTATGACACTTGGTCTGAGAGAAAGCCAGTTGATTATTAAAAAATAAAAAATGAAAAAACTTTTCAATAACTTTTACATATTGTCTATCCACTCTCATCTCACTTTATTTCACCATTCCGCAGGGACCATAACCAAGACATTCTCACCTCTTACCCATCTGAGCTCCTTTGTAGTTTTCAGAGAAGAAGCGTCACCTTGGCAATTACTTCTATTTCCTTATGATATAGCTAAATGTCCTGTGCTCTAAGAGAGGGAAAGAGAGGAAGAGTGGTAAGTGGGTAGACCATCTCTGTCAAAACCTCCATTTATATTTATTTTGTGGCAACATTGGGTGGTACAAATTTTAACAAATAACTTAGAAAAAAAAATTCCAAGATGTGAGAAGGGGTTTGGGATTTGGGATCCAGGGAAGAATAATGGAAACATGAGTTTTTAATGATTCAAATTTCAATATTCTACATGGATGGTGCTGATTTGTAGCAGTAATTTGTGAAGATGTGCTTTCTTAAAATCTGGTTTCCCCTCTGCTTAATATGGATTGCAAGTGAGGGTGAAGGCACTAAATATGGCTAATTTCAGGGGTGATCACATTGCTTGCTTTGTGGGTTTGAAAGTAAGACACAATTTGTGAATTGTCTATTTTTAGCACATACTTTTTCTTGCCATTGCTCTGAACAAAATATGATGCTCAATTACTTGATGTCTTTTGTGGAGAGGCCTCAAAATAATTTGATAGGGTAAAATATAGACAATATTTGCATACATGCTTTCTAGAAAATGTGTGAATCTTTTTAATCAAATGAAATTTTTACTTTCTCTGTTTATTTTCCTTTTTCTATTTATTGTAATGTTGGCATCTTCTACATTATAAGCTAGCTCAAAGTCATGTTGAAGACTTAAGGTGAGGATAAGAATTACTGAAAAGATCTTTCATCTGTTGCTTCATTTTTTATGATGCAGATTTTTTGGCAAAAGGGATAATGGGGCCTGCAAATTAATATATCTAAGCTGATGGCACTAAGAAATGAAGCATCTGTCCCTTGTGTTCTGGAGGACAATTTACTACACTGATACATAATTTTATGCCTTATTAAAATGGGAGAAACTGTTGAATAAGAAGACAGGCTTCACTGGAGAAAAACAAACCTGCGTGCACTTCAGAGAATTTGATATTTACAGTGAATATGCATTTGCATTTATGGGCAGGAGAAGGCTTTGGGGAAAGTAGCCTCCTGGGGCTGACTGTTTTTGCAATTTGGAAAACACTGATACATGAGTAATTTGCCTGGCTGAGTTGGCAAGGTAGACATGATTACACACACATAACAGGCCTGTGTATGTTTGCCAGCCAGATGGTGCCAGACAGTTTATTAGCACAATGTCCTTAGAGGATGTCTATATTGGTCTTCTTAGTCAAGTTCACTATTAGTGTAGAATGGCTATCGTGGAGCCCTGGATAAAATGTGCCTGTAGAGGGAGAAAACAAAGGCAAAACACTTAAGTAGCTAAAGGTTTAGTGAACTAATTTCCCAAGAGCTCACAAGGATCAATGATCTGGTTTCTATATATATAAACATAAATGTATATATATATATATATGTGAGTGTGTGTGTGTGTGTGTGTGCGTGCGCGTGTGCATGTGCATATGTTTTTCCCATAATTCCCAAACCAAGTTAGGAGAACTTAGCTACATCAAAGTCATTTTTTCCTTTTGTCACACAACTCAGGAAAGTCCCTGTGTCATGCTGCTAGGTGAAGGCACAGGAGCACTCATAGTGGGTAGGTTCATCTCTCTCCAGGAGTTTCCTGGCTTCTGACAATGCTCTTTTCTTTGCTGGGCTTCTTCTGTACCTTTGAGCAAGGAAGAGAAATAGGTACTAGTTTTATGTAGGGCTTTGTCAGAAAACTTTTCCTACAAACATCTGTTTTTTTGCTAAGTTATTCCAAAAACTGTTTATTAAAACAGTATTATTTCCCATAGCAAATTTAAATAGAATTAATGAACAAGATCTGCTGACATAATTATATTGTATGTTATTTTGAATCATGAACATTTCTGATTTTGGTAATTTAATATGCAAATAATGTTTCTCAATCTCAAGATATTTATCAAGTTTAGCCCTCTTAAATCATTATGTGCAAGATTTACCAAGAATAACTGGATTGACTTGCCTATTTTCCCCAGTGAAAGTAACTTGAGAATTTTACATATAATCTTCTGAGGATTTAGGGACTTTTGCACTTTTATATTTTTAAGTATATCATTTACTTCTGGCTTTTCACTAAATTTTTTGCAAGGAGATATATATATATAAAGTACTCATATATAATACATTTATATATTATATAAAATGCTATTTAATAATATATATGAATATATAGTATATAAAATAGCATTTTATATGTTATATACTTATATATACTTATATAGTGTACATATATAATAAATATTTTTATTTATATATAATAGTACATACATATATATGATTATATATTATATAATATGGCATATATTATATGTAATATATAATATACATATATAATACATATATATAATGTATTATATGTATGTCTATTATATATTATATATACAAACATATATATAATAGACATACATATATACATATGTAACATAATTATATAATATATAATATACATAAATATATAAAATATATGTATACATATATAATACATATATAATGTATGTATTATATATGTATGTAAGTTACATACATATATATGTACATATATAATATATAAAATATACATGCATATACATATTGTATGATGTATATTATATATTATATATAATTACATATTTTTATATAAAATATATATAAATAATTATATATTATATGTAATATACAGATAGTGTATGATACTATTATATATTATATAAATATATAATTTTTAATATTTTTATATTTATATAATATATAAATAATATATAATTTATTTATATATTATATAAAAATAGCATTTTATATATAATATAAATAAAATGCTATATATAATATATAAATACTATTATTTGTATATAATATATATACATAAAATACTATTATATATAATATAAAATCCTATTATATATAATATATAAAATAGCATTTTTCATTTATATTTATACATATAATAGCATTCTATTATGTGTTTGTGTGTATGTATATATATATATACATGTGTGTGTATATACTATTGTATGTGTATATATACACACACACAGTAGAATACTATTATATTTCTTTGGAAATCACATAAGATAATCAATAACAAATTTTGGTAGGAATTTGTAGTATACCAAAAAATAATGAAGGAAGCTATTCTGTGAATATGCTTAATTTATAACTCAAGAATTTTTTTAGTAAAAGTCCATGCTCTATTTTTTCCTCAAACCTGCCCATCTTCATCTATATAATAATGGAAATATAGTAAAGATACATAACTGGATACAGAAATATTCAGAAACACAATAATTATGATCCGTTAATGTATAAACTCCGCAAAATGTTAGTGGCTTAAAGAAATTAACAATTTTATTTGTTCATTATTTTGCAACTTGGTCAGGGCTTAGGTGCTGCTTCTGCTGATCTTGCCAACAGCCAGCCATAAGACTACAGTCAGTTTATAGGTTAGTTAAAGTAGTATCAGCTCAGATCTTAAAAGGCTGGGAATCTCTTTTATTCTGTGTGATCTCAGGATCTGTCATTGTACATGTATCTTATCCACATGGTCTCTTCAGCCAGATAGCCAGAGCACTTACCTCCTGCAACCACAAAAGCAGAAGCTTCCTGGTCTTTTTAAGGATTAGGTTTAGAATTGGCACATTGTTAATTTAATTGTATTCTGTTAATTAAAGTGAGCCACAGGACAGCCCAGAATCAAGGGAATTGGATTACACTGGGGCATGAATACTGAGGTACAGTTTATTGAGAGCTACCAGTGTAGTAGGCTGTCACACTGATATTAATATATTTTGTTCATAACACTATTTATTCTTTAAAAAAACCCAGCAATATTAATATTACAAAAACTGTGCTACTTAAAATGCAAATAATGACATCTTTTAGAATATGTGAGTTGTGAAATTTCATTTCATTTTGATAATGGTCAAATTATGACTACTAAAAGGTAGATAAATAGAATAGAAAAGTAAATAAAAATTACCAAAAATAATTGGACAAATCCTTTTAAGAATGAGTGTAAATACCTGGCAAAACTTCTAGATTATTCATTGAACTGTTATATTCTATTCAGCAGTTAGAAGTTATATAAGTCCTTAAGCATATTCTCTAGTATATTTTTTAGGTATCAATTGTATATGAACTCCATTAAATAAGAAGAGATATTGTCTAGATAAATACATTACAATAATAAAGAAAATACACATATTTATTAACATTGTAAGAGTAGGGTTTCTACAAAAGTACTCGATTCAGCAATTACTACAATTGTTGATTACTTTGTTAGAGAAATTTACTTATTGTGATCATCTGATTTCCATTTTTTATTTTCAGTTTGGCTAAAAATACACACTTTTTCCTTTCAATTCAGTGACTATTTCCCTGTGTTTCTTAAAATATTGGTCTTCCAGAAATAGTATAACCATATTTCTTGACAAGGAATACACAAGGTGAAAACATTTACCATATGTAACAAAACAGTGCTAATATCATAGTATAAAATCTACTTTATAATGGAATAAGAAGTAGATAATTCAGTAGGAACACAGAAGAAAAAATATCAACAAGGAATATACAGAGGAAGAAATGCAAAAGACCATAAATGGATAAAAACGTGCTGAACCCTCATAAAAATAAGAAAATACAAATTAAAGTAATAATAAGATACGATTTACCATCCATCAGATTAAGAGTTTTGAAAAAGCAGACTCATGTATTGTTGGTGGGATTATAAATGTGATTTCTGAAAACCAATACAGGATTTTATGCTCTGAAATATACAAAAATATCTCTTAATAAACAGGATAAAATAGTCATGTCTAATTTGCTATTAGGCCAGTTCTTGAAATTTTAACTTCAGTTCTAGTATTTCTAGAAGTTCTCTATAGTTCTTTTTCAAACTGTTAGGTTATTTCTTATACTTTCCTGTTAATTGATAACATTTTAAATCTTTTACTTACTTTGTTGAACATAGCAAACAGTTCTTAAATTTGATTATTTGAGTTCTAATATGTTGTGTATTTTGAATTTTTCCTAAAATTTTTTTTTTGAGATGAAGTCTCACACCGTCTCCCAGGATGGATGGAGTGCAGTGGCTCGATCTTGGCTCTCTGTAACCTCACCTCCCAGGTTCAAGAGATTCTTCTGCCTCAGCCTCCTAGTAACTGGTACGATAGGCCTGTTAACCATCGTTCTCACCAAACTGACACAAGAACAGAAAACCAAACACTACATGTTATCACTCATAGGCAGGTGTTGAACAATTAAAACACATAGACACAGGGAGGGGAGCATCACACACTGCAGTCAGTTGGGTGGGGGAGAGAGACAGTGGGGGTGGGGGTGGAGAGGGTGGGGAGGGATAACGAGGGGAGAAATACTAGATATAGGTGATGGGGGGGATGAAGGCAGCAAACTACCTTGCCATGTATGTGCCCATGCAACAGTCCTGCATGATCTGCACATGTACCCTAGAACCTAAGGTATAATTAAAAAAAAAAAAATTTTTTTTTAAATCTTTAAAAGGGTCAAAAAAACAAAAAAAGAAAATTATTTGTTTGAATTATTTGGGTCCTAGAACAAAACATGTCTTTGTTCAAAGAAGAATTTGACCAAGCACCTACCAAGCACCTGTATCACTACTTGCAGGAAACGCTTAACTACATTCATGGCTACAAGTTCAGTCATCCCATTGACATGAATTTGGGTTCAGATTTATATGATAAACAGTCTGTGGTTGTATCTATGCTGCTTATCACTTAAGTAACTTTTTCTTATAGGCTCCTATATGCATATGTGTCTAGAGGGAGATAAGTTCAGTTCATGAGATTAGTTCATTTCAGCCTCAGTGCACAATTTTGGGGTCCTTAGGTCTAAGGGTAGATGGCATCTTAGACTACAACCCTACTTTGGGCATATTAAAATAAAAGCATACATTAATTCAATTTGGCAAATGCACTAAGGACAAAGTAGAGTTCAGAGATTCAGTTAACATCTGGGTTCCAATTATCACCTAGATTTTGACCTAGATATCAGTTTATTACCATAACAATGCCATGTAACAACCAACCAGGTACTTTAATGATGTACAACATTAGGCATATATTGCAGCTGTGTCTGATGTCAGGTGAGGATGACCTCAGCTGACATGATTCTGATTTGGCTCTGCTCCTTATGGCTATCATCCACACCCTGGGACTATATAGGACTAGCCTAGAAGAATGCCTCTCTTGGTGTCAGCAAAGCCAATCATACAAGTATCTGTCAAGATACTGTTTGCATCATGTTTGCTAATATCCCATTGGCCTGAAGCAAGCTGTGGAGTAAAACAAGAACTCGAGCAGAAGGTCGCTACATGACAAAACGGTGTGGATACAGTTTGTGTTAAAGAATGGAAGTATTTTTTTCAATTTAATGAAGCTCAGTAATTTCTTACTAGCTTGTCAGTTCTGTGATGCTATTAAATTTATTGCTTATAGTTTCCTAACACTTTTGCTGTGATTCAGATAGAACAGCCTCAGATAACAGAGGCTGCTTTCTTTGATTTCCGGTTTTAAAGAAAGTTATAAAATTGCTGATCTGTTTTATCATTTAAGGCAGATGTCATCAAATATAATGTGCACATAATTTTAGTATTACAAACTGGGGAATTGGTTGGACCACACAAAAATACAGTTCAGGGTGACATTTATTTTGTTCTTTCAATCAGATGAAATGTTTATTTTTTCTATTGAATTTACATGCAGCATATATATTTACAAAATGAAAATATGAATTTTATCTAACCAAAACCATTTAAAAGAAATCACTAAAGATCGATTTAAAATTAATAATGGTCTCATTTGTACTACATAACCTGTTTTCATTTATTTTCAAAACAAATTTTCTCATATCTATAAATATACCTTTACTGCATACTTTTAAATGACTACATGGTATTTCATTTTATTGATTACTGCAATTTATTTAACAAATACCTATTTTTAGACAAGTTGGCTTTAATTTTTCAATATTATAAATAATAAAGCAAAAAGTATTTTGATAAGTTTTTAAGTTTTTTACATTAACTTCCTCAAGATAAATTTTCCAAATTAGAGTGAATCAATTAATATTTATTCCTATTTTCAGTGGTATACAATTTTTTTGCCTCTAACATGGTGTACCTGGTACATACTCTGGAAATGGACAACCAACTGCTTGAATGAGAGCAAACAGCGGATACTGATTCAGAGCTTGTTGTAGCAAGAGAATAACCACCATCACTTGCTTTTGGTAGAGACTCAGAGACTTAATGGCAGTGGAAAAGCTTTGTAGTGAAGGAAAGGGAAGGCTTCAGGTATGCCCCGATTACAGGTTATTGGCATGGGAAGGCTGGAGGCAGGCTAATTTGCATTGTGGTTATTTATTTCGAAAAATTACTTTCAAAATGAAAGAATTATGGGAAGTTCCGAGCAAAACTGTTGATATATAGCAAGATCTCAGTGAATACTGCTTATTGTTATTTAAGTAAACATTTCTAAAATAGTGGATTTATCAAATAGTGGATCTTACCATTTATCAAAATTTAGTGGTGTTTAATTTCCTACAGGATGATGTGAAAACCTTTAGTTGGTATTCAGTGACTTTTATGTTCGTTTTTAACACACACTTCCAAACTCATATGCCTATTCATCAACTCAGTGGATAAACTGCAACTTACTTATAATGTCTGCACAAGTCAATGTCCTTCAAGAAAGCTTTGTTCCTGACTTTGATTACATTATTTTTCCCCCTCTTCTGGAATTTCTTCTCTCCTTCTGACTATGCAAATTCTACTGTTCTTTAAAACTCACTCATTTCTATTTTCTATGTTAAAAAAGGTTACCGTGAGTCTCTCTCTTCTGAAACTCTATTGCACTTGATATTACTAATTTGACATTATACGCTAATCATTCCTATTGTCTCATATCACCAGTTCAATTACATGTAGGTGCAAACATTTCTCACACATTTTATATCTTCTCTAATGTCTGATATAGCCTAATAACCTTTATTAATAGGTAATTAATACACATGTCTTCATCAGTGTTTTCCTATGACATCTAGAATGTTGAACACTAATGAAGTTTTTTTTTTTACTTACTAGAAAAAATTTCTTAAAGGTTTTAATGCTCTCATTTTTGAAAAGGAAATAATGCTTTAAGTATTCTTTAGAGAGAACATTTAAAGTTTATCTGTTTCTATCCTAATCTTATTTTACTTTTTTGAGACAGAGTCTTACTCTGTTGCCCAGGCTGGAGTGTGGTGGCATAATCCTGATTCACTGCAACCTCAAACTCCTGGGCTCATGTGACCCTCCCACTTCAGCCTGCTGAGTAGCTGGGACCACAGGCACATGCCACCACACCCAGTTAATTTTTGTATTTTTTGTAGAGACAGTTTCACTATGTAACCGAAGTTGGTGTCGAACTGGGCTCAAGCAATCTGCCTGCCTCTGCCTTCCAAAGTACTAGGATTATAGGCATGAGCCGTTGCACCTGGTCTTATTTCTAGAGAAGACATTATGTACTAAACAATACTGATGGGAAAACATGAATAAATAATGAGAAATTGTAATGCTTTTTATATTTGTCATAAGAAAACAAATTATGATATAATATCAGCCGTTTCTGTGTTACTGCATATCTCCTTTGATAGAGCAAACGGAGAAGGAACCATGACTTTTGCCTGTCAGAAATGACTCATTGTCATTTTGACAAAAATTTTGACTAGCTAAAAGTTCAGAGCACAAGTACTTCTATTCTTTTTTTTTTTTTGGTTTCTATGTTAAAAATACCTACAGATGTGTGGTCGTATTATTGGCATTCAATTTACCTACTTAATATGCATTCTACTTCCTTGTTGCACTAAAAAGTTCATAAAAAAAATACAACGAAACATTTCTCTTTTGGACCAGAGTGCAGAACTTTGAAAAAACGTGTAAATTGTTATTTCATATAGTATATACTTACAGTAGGAGCCAGAAACACACAGCAGGGTGAGAAATTTTAAAAGCAAAGTTTATCACTAGGAAGCTATGAGTTGTCAGTAACAATCTAAAGATATATTTTAAAAAAGAACTAAGAGCAGCAAAACATCTCAAAGGAACAAAATAAAATTTTAAATATTCATTACAACAAGTTGGAGTAATTGGGAAACTCATTGTGTTTTCTTTATGACTATTAAAAATACATATTCTGTAAAATAAATACATATTTTGATTAAATGCAAAATTGATATAGTTGTATTTCTTAAGGATAAAACTAGTTTGTAACATTTTCATAATATTTGAAAGTATCATATTTCAGTCACTATTATTTCAAAATGAATCATATGTACATAATTCAAAAGGAATCAAATGAATCATAAATAAAATATAAATTTTCACTTAATTTTGGTGAAAACTAATATAGTCCGTGCAAAAAAAATTCAACTGCTTGTGAAAAATTATGCTTTTTTTTTTCTGTTTCTTTTAGGTTGGTGAAATAATGGCAACACTTTCAAGAGTGCTGATTGATGGTCATTGTTTTTATAAACTAAAATTACCATATACTATTGAACAAACATGTTTTACTTTGAAAAGGAGATAAAATGCTGCTTATTTATTAGTTTTTACATTTGAAAAAGGTCAGGCCGGGCGCTGTGGCTCACGCCTGTAATCCCAGCACTTTGGGAGGCCGAGGTGGGTGGATCACGAGATCAAGAGATCGAGACCATCCTGGCCAACATGGTGAAACCCCGTCTCTACTAAAAATACAAAAAAATTAGCTGGGCGTGGTGGTGCACACCTGTAGTCTCAGTTACTCGGGAGGCTGAGGCAGGAGAACTGCTTGAACCCGGGAGGCGGAGGTTGCAGTGAGCTGAGGTCGCGTCACTGCACTCCAGCCGGGCGCCTGGTGACGGAGTGAGACTCTGTCTCAAAAAAGAAAGAAAGAAAGAAAAAGGTCAAACCAGATTTTTTTATTACTGTATTAGTTTGTTTTCTTGCTGCTGATAAAGACATACCCGAAATTGGGAACCAAAAAAGGTTTAATTGGACTTACAGTTCCACATGGCTGGGGAGGCCTCAGAATCAAGGCGGGAGGTGAAAGGCTCTTCTTACATGACAGCGGCAAGAGAAGATGACAAAGAAGCAAAAGCGGAACCTCTGATAAACCCATCAGATCTCGTGAGACTTACTCATTATCACATGAACAGTAAGAGAAAGACCAGCCTGCATGATTCGGTTACCTCCCTCGGGTACCTCCCACAACATGTGGGAATTCTTAGAGATACAATTCAGTTGAGATTTTGGTGGGGACACAGCCAAACTATATCAATTATGTATTTGAATATTTTAATAGAATGGATTGAGGCAGTTAGCCTGGCATAAATAGACTGTGTAACTCTCCCTGCCTTGCAGGCATTTAATTATTAATATGTAGCAAGAGAATTCACTTCATACCCCTTAAAAATCCTTCCAAAATGAATAATCTATAGAATTATAGATTGAACATGTAATTTGCCATCTAAGCTGGGATACTTTTCAGAGAAAAAGGAGAACTAACGAGATGTGATGGTGGGACAGGTAGTGTGAATGTCGACCATCCCAGGCAAATCGGAATATGTAGTCACTTTACAAACAGTGCATTGAATGGTTTCTCACATCCCCGAATAGCCTGTTTTTAAAACGATCCCAGTCTTTGCTGTGTATACATATATATGTTCCAATAAAATTCTAGGTAAGAATCCTTTTAAATTCCTGAATATCCCAAATCTCTTCAGGTGGAGTTGTTGCTCTGCACAATTTTCACAGGGTACTTTGATAGTGATTTTACTGAAAGTAATCAATATGTATCGCTTTTGTGTCATATTTAACATTGTGTATCGCTTTTGTGTCATATTTAACATTGTGTCATGACAGAAAACTCTTTTCTTAATTTAAACTTTTATTTTACATATAGGGTGTATATTTAGGTTTGTTGCATGGGTATGTTGCACCCAGATAGTGACTGTAGAACCTAAAAGCTAGTTTTTCAATCCACACCCTTCTGCTTTCCCCCCACTTTACTAGTCCACAGTGTCTATTGTTCCCATGTTAGTGTCAATGTATGCTCCATGTTTAGCTTCCATTTATAAATGAGAACATGTAGCATTTGGTTTACTGTTCCTACATAAGTTCTCTTAGGACTGTGGCCTTCAGCTCTATCCATGTTTCTGCAAATGATATGATTTTATCCTATCCTTTCCACCTAGCTTAATTCCAAGTCTTTGCTATTGTAAATTTCATGGTGATAAACATACAAATTCATGTGTCTTTTGGTATAATGATTTATTTTCCTTTTAGTATATACCAAGTAATGGGATTGCTGGATCAAATGGTAGCTCTGTTTTAAATTCTTTGGGAAATCTACATACTGCTTTCCACAGTGGCTGAACTCATTTACATTATCAGCAGTAGCATATAAGTGTTTCTTCTTCTCCACAACCTCACGAGCATCTGTTATTTTTTGACTTTTTATTAATGGCCATTTTGACTGGTGTGAGATGAAATTTCACTGCGGTTTTATTTGCATGTCTCTTTTTATTAGTAATAAGCATTTTTCATATGTTTTTTGGCTGCTTGTATGCTCTTTTGAGAAATGTCTTCATATGGTTTGCCCATTTTTACATATGGTTACTTGTTTTTTTGCTTATTGATTTGTTCAAGTTCCATATAGATTCTGTATATTAGACCTTTATCAGATGCATAGTTTAAGAATATTTTCTCTCATTTTGTAGATTGTCTGTTTATTAATAGTTTATTTTGCTGTGTGGGAGTTCTTTAGTTTAATTGGGCCCATTTATCAATTTTTGTTTTTGTTGCATTTGGTTTGGGGAGTTAGCCAAAACTTCTTTGCCAAGGGCAATGTCAAAAAGAATATTTCCTAGGTTTTCTTCTAACATTTTTATAGTTTAACATCTTACATTAAAATTTTTAATCCATTTGAGTT
Source organism: Cheracebus regulus (assembly GCA_963574635.1). Classification (NCBI taxonomy): domain Eukaryota; kingdom Metazoa; phylum Chordata; class Mammalia; order Primates; family Pitheciidae; genus Cheracebus; species Cheracebus regulus. The sequence continues at coordinate 55,584 of CAUYQU010006250.1, forward strand.
AATTTTTATATATGGTGAAAGGTAAGGATCCAGTTCCGTTCATCGGCACATGGCCAGCCAATTATCTCAGCACGATTTATCGACTAAGGAGTCCTTTCCTCATTGCTTGTTTTTGCTGGCCTTGTTGAAGATCAGATTCTTGTAAGTACACTCCTTTATTTCTGAGTTTTCTGTTCTGTTCCAGTGGTCTATATGTCTGTTTCTGTAGCAGTACCATGCTGTTTTGTTTACTCTATCCTTATAGTATAATTTGAACTCAGGTAGTGTGATGCCTCTAGCTTTGCCTAGAATTAGTTTGGCTATTTGGACTCCTCTTTGGTTCCATGTGAATTTCAGAATACTTTTTTTCTAATTCTGTGAAGAATGACATTGGTAGTTTGGTGGGAATGGTGTTGAATCTGTAAATTTTTTCAGGTTGTACAGACATTGTAATGATCAAATAATGTTTTGAAATTAATGAAAATAGGGACACAACATACCAAAACCTCTGGAATGCAGCCAAAGAAGTATTAAGAGGGAAGTTAATAGCACTAAAAAGCCTTCATTAGGCTTTTTTTTTTTAAAAAATTTTCATTTAAGTTCAGAAGTACAAGTGCAGGTGTATTACATAAGTAAACGTGTGTCATAGGGGTTTGTTGTACAGATTATTTCATCACCCAGGTATTAAGCATAGTGCCCATTAGTCAGTTTTCCTGATCCTCTCCCTCCTCTCACCCTCCACCTTTGAAAGACCCCTGTGTGTGTCCTTTCCCTCTATATGTCCATGTGTTCTCATCAATTAGCTCCTACTTATAAGTGAGAACATGCAGCATTAGGTTTTCTCTTCCTTGTTACTTTGCTAAGGTTAATGGCCTCTAGCTCCGTGTCACTGTAAAATACATGATGTCATTTTTTTTTCCTATGGGTGCTGATATTTCATGGTGTATATGTACCACATTTTCTTTATCCACTCTGTCATTGATGGGCATTTAGGGTGATTACATTTTTTTGCCATTGTGAATACTGCTTCAGTGAAAATAAACATGCACGTGTCTTTATAGTAGAATTATTTATATTCCTTTGGGTGTATACTGAGTAATTGGATTGCTGGCTTGGATGATATATCTGTCTTTAAGTCTTTGAGGAAATGCTACACTGTCTTCCACAATGGCTGAACTAATTAACACTTCAACCAACAGTGTAAAAACATTCCTTTTTTCTACAACCTTACCAGCATCTGTTATTTTTTGGTTTTTTAATAATAGCCATTCTGACTGGTATTAGATGGTATCATGCTGTAGTTTTGATTTGCATTTCTCTAATGATCAGTGATGTTGAGCTTTTATTTTATGTGCTTATTGGCTGCATATATGTCTTCTTGTGAAAAGTGTTCATGTATTTTGTCCACTTTTTAATAGGGTTGTTTATTTTTCCTGCAAATTTGTTTATGTTGTTGATAGATGCTGAATATTAGACCTTTGTTGGATGCATACTGTGTTGGTTGATATTATGCGTCACTTTGATTGAATTGAAGGATGCCTAGATAGCTGGTAAAGTATTTTTTCTGGGTGTGTCTGTGACAGTGTTTCCAAGGGAGATTGACATTTGAGTCAGTGGATTAGGGAGGAAGACCCATCCTCAATGTGAGTGCACATCATCCAATTGGCTGCCAGCTGCTAGAAGAAAGAAAGGAAAAGAAGGTGGAATAAGGTGGCTTGCTGAGTCTTCTGGCTCTCATCTTTCTCCCACACTGGATGCTTCCTTGCATTTCTTATGCCTCTGGACATCAGATTCCAGGTTCTTTGGCCTTTGAACTCCTGGGTTATTATACCAGTGGTTTGTCTTGGATTTGAAGCCTTCAGCCACAGACCGAAGGCTACACTGCCAGCTTCCTTGCTTTTGAGGCCTTTGGACTGGAACAAAGCCACTAATGGCTTCTTCCTTCCTCAGCTTACAGATGGCCTATGTAGGACCATCTCAGCTTACAGACAGCCTATTGTAGGATTGCCTTGTAAGCTTCCTTCCTTAGCTTACAGATGGCTTAATGTAGGATCGCCTCAGCTTACAGATGGCCTATTGTAGGATCGCCTTGTAAGCTTCCTTCCTCAGCTTACAGATGGCCTATTGTAGGATTCCCTCAGATTACAGATGGCCTATTATAGGATTGCCTTGTGATCATGTGAGCCAATTCTCCCTAATCAACTCCTTTTCACATATACATATATCCTATTAGTTCTGTTCCTCTGGAGAACACTGACGGATACACATATTTCACAAAACTTTCCCTCCATTCTGTAGGTTGGATGTTTACTCTGTTGATAGTTTCTTTCACTCTGGGGAAGCTCTTTAATTAGATCACATTTATCAATTTTTGCTTTAGTCACAATTACTTTTGATGCCTTTGTCATGAAATCTTTGCCTATGCCTATGTCCTAGGTTGTCTTCCAGGGTCTTTGTAGTTTTGGGTTTTACATTTAAGTCTTTAATGCATCTTGAGTTCATTTTTGGACCAGATTCATAGCTGAATTCTACCAGAGGTACAAAGAGGAGCTGGTACCATTCCTTCTGAAACTATTTCAAATAATTGAAAAGGAGGGATTTATCTCAAACTCATTCTGTGAGTCCAGCATCATCCTGATACCAAAACCAGGCAAAGATAGAACAACAACAACAAAAAAACTTCAGGCCAATATTCTTGATGAAACTTGATGCAAAAATACTAAACAAAATACTGGAAAACCAAATCCAGCAATACATCAAAAAACTCATCTGCTATGATCATGCTAGCTTCATTCCTGGGATGCAAGATTGATTCAACATATGCAAACCAATAAACATAATTCATCCCATAAACAGAACTAAAGACAAAAACCACATGATTATCTCAATAGAGATACAGAAAAGGCCTTCAGTAATATCCAATATCCCTTTATGTTAAAAACTCATAATAAGCTAGGTATTGAAGGAACATACCTCAACATAATAGCCATATATGACAAACCCACAGCCAACATCATAGTGAATGGGCAAAACCTGGAAGCATTCCTCTTGAAAATCAGCCTAAGACAAAGATGCCTTCTCTCACCACTCCTATTCAATATAGTATTGGAAGTTCTGTCCAGGCTGATCAGGCAACAGAAAGAAAGGGCATCCAAATAGGAAGAGGGGAGTTCAAACTATCCCTGTTTGCAGATGACATGTTTCTATATCTACAAAACACCATTATCTAAGCCCAAAGTTTCTTAAGATAATAAGCAGCTTCACAAAGTATCAGGATACAAAATCAACATGCAAAAATCACTAGCATTTCTATACACCAAGAACAGTCAAGCCAGTAACCAAATCAGAAATGAACTCCCTTTCACAATGGCCACAAAAAGAATAAAATATCTAGGACTACAGGTAACTAGGGAGGTGAAGGATCTCTACAAGCAGAACTATAAACCACTGCTCAAAGAAATCAGAGATGAGACAAACAAATGGAAAAATATTCCATGCTCATGGATAGGACAAATTAATATCATTAAAATGATCATACTGCCCCAAACAATTTATAGATTCAGTGCTATTCCCATTAAACTACAATTGACATTCTTCACAGAACCATAGAGAACTATTTTAAAATTCATATGGAACCAAAAAATAGCCTGAACAGCCAAGGCAATCCTAAGCAAAATGAACAAAGCTGGAGGCATTACACTACCTGACTTCAAACTATACTATAGGGCTACAGTAACTAGAACAGCATGGCACTGGTACAAGAGCAGACACATAGACCAATGGAACAGAATAGAGAAGCCAGGAATAAGACCACACACATACAACTATCTGATCTTCAAGAAACCTAATGAAAACAAGCAATGTGGAAAGAATCCCCTATTCAATAAATGGTGCTGTGATAACTGGCTAGCCATAGGCAGAAGACTGAAACTGGAGCCCTTCCTCACACCATGTAAAGAAACTTAAAAAAATGATAGTTATTTACATGTTTTGAAAAAAATATTTCCTATAACATGGTTTATCTGTCTATGCTCCTTATATAGAATGCCTGAGTGCTATTTGAGACTTCAAGAGTAATATTTGGAATATTAAAAAGCTAAAAAATTCAAGCACAATGAAAATGTCTCTTACTTTTGTTGAAGTTGAGAGAAATAGGGGCTAGGCCCATTTCATAGGGGTAGATGATATAATGTTTGCAGATGATAAATTGAGCTACTTGAGTCTAAATTTACTTACAAATTTTCCCATTTAGAATACCTCAATTTAAATATTTCCATATGAATTTAAGCAGTTTGATGCTTGCAGAGGTTGATTCATGGGGCTTAAGAAAAGAAACGATATTCTTAACATAAAAGTGTAAGGTGAAGCTGCAAGTGTTGATGGAGAAGCTGCATCAAGTTATCCAGATATAGCTAAGATAATTGATGAAGGTGGCAACACTAAACAGACTTTTAATATAGATAAAACAGCTTTCTATTGGAAGAAGATGCCATTTAAGACTTTCATACCTAAAGACAAGTCAGTGTCAGAACTCAAAGCTTCAAAGGACAGTCTGACTTTGTTGTTAGGGACTAATGCAGCTGGTGACTTTAAATTAAAATCAATGCTTATTTCCTATTCTGAAAATCGTAGGACCCTTAGGAATTGTGCTAAATATACTCTGCCTTTGCTCTATAAATGGAACAATAAAGCCTGGATGGCAGCACATCTGTTTACAGCCTGGGTTACTGAATGTTTTAAGCCCCATGTTGAGAACTGCTCAGAAAACAAACAAGCAAAACCACAAGGAATTTTTCCTAAAACATTACTGATCATTAACAATGCACCTACTCTCACAAGAGCTCTGATGAAAATGTACAAGAAATTAACGTTTTTATGACTGCTAACATAACATCCATTCTTTGGCCCATAGATCAGGGAATAATTTTGACTTTCAATTATTATTATAGAAAAAATAAATTTTGTAATGTGATAGTATCCAAATATAGTGATTTCTCTGATGGATCTGGACAAAGTCAATTGAAAACCTTGTAGAAAGGCATCAGTATTCTAGATGCCATAAAGAAACTTAGTGACTCATAAAGGAGGCCAAAATATGAACAGTAACATGAATTTCAAAGAAGTTAATTTTAAGCTTCAATTGAGGGATTCAAAATTTCAACAGAAGAAGTAACTGTAGTGGTAGAGATAGTGAGAGTACTCGAGTTAGAAGCAAAGCCTGTCAATGTGACTGAATTAGTGCAATCGCATGATAAGATTTAAATGAATGAGAAGTTGTTTCTTATGGATAAGCCAAGAAGGTAGTTTTCTGAGATGGAATGTATTTCTGGTGAAAGTATTATGAACATTGTTGAAATGACAACAAAGGATTTAGAATATTTATTACAAAAACTTAGTTGATAAAGCAGCAGAAAGCCTTAAGAGGTTTGATCACGATTTTGAAAGAAGTTTTGTGGGTAAAATGCTATCAAACACATACTACAGAATAATCTTTATTAAAGAAAGAGTCAATTAATGCAGAAAATTTCATTTCCTTATTTTAAGAAACTGCCACCGTCATCCCAGTCTGCAACAACCACTACCCTGATCAATCAGCATCCATTAACATCAAGGCTAGATTGTCCACCAGCAAAATGGTTGAAACTCACTGAAGGCTTAGATAATCATTAGTATTTTTATCAGTCATATTTTTTTTAAAGTATGTAACTTTTAGATAAAATTTTAGTTAATAGACTACAGTGTAATATTAATATAACTTTATATACATTGAGAAACGACAATATTTGTGTGACTTGGCTTTTTCGTGGTGGTTAGGAATTGAACCTACAATATCTCCAAGGTATGCCAATATTTGAGGAAACATTATGAATCAAAGAATTGATGAAAGACAAAAATAACTGAAGTGGGGAAAGCTGTAATTCAGAAACAAAGTACCCAAATAGCATGACTATTCATAAGAGAAATCATTTTTAAAATAGTGTCTGAACTAATGGAAATAATTACATTGTGAGTGGAACGAACAAGGTTTTGATGTGAATGACCTGTGATTAATTAGGCCCTCTTGGTGTTTTGTTCTTTTATTCAACTCATAATTTACTGGACTGTTGTAGATATAGAAAGACTACAATATTCTCTTATTATGAACTGAAAAACCATGTGGATAAAAGAGAGCAAAAGAATAGGTTAGTTGGATACATTTCTTTTTTCTTTCTTTCTTTCTTTCTTTTTTTTTTTTGAGACGGTCTTGCTCTGTCAGCCAGTCTGGAGTGCAATGGTACAATCTCAGCACACTGCAACCTCTGTCTCCTGGGCTCAGGCACTTCTCCTGCCCCAGCCTCCCGAGTAACGAGAGTTACAGGTATGTGCCACCACGCCTGGCTAAGTTTTGTATTTTTAGTAGAGACAGGGTTTCACCATGTTGGCCAGGCTGTTCTTCAACTCCTAACCTCAGGTAATCTGCCTGCCTCAGCCTCCCAAAGTGCTGGGATTACAGGTGTTAGCCACCATGCTCGGCCAGTGGGATAAATTCCTAAGTGATGGAGCAACCATTGTCAGAGTATTAATTAATAAATTGATGTCATTTCCAAGACCACCTTCTAGCCTTATATCACTTATCATTTCAACATTTTTGTTAGTAATTGTATGGGGAGATTATTTACACATTCAGCAATTCTTAATGTGAGACATGAATGAAAACGATACATGGTATAGAAATATAGAGAGGAACATCTTCATTGTTGCTTATAAGAGTCCATCTGATATTTGATTAATTGTAACTATTGGAAAGTTTTTATTTATATTGGGTGAAAATGTGTCTTCTTGTAGCTCTTCCTTATTTTTCCAAGTTCTATTCCTAGGGAACTGTAAAGAATGTTGGAGGTAGAAAGTAAAAGTGATTCAATTATTGGAAAACTGGATAATTGTTTCCATTTTGTCCTGGAAATATCTTTATTTCATTTAAGTATTTATCAAATGACATTACCCATTAGTCATAAAATATTTGTATACACTTCATCACATTTCACTACAGGACATCAAATAAAATAAGAAATATTATCTGATAGCAGAAGAATAGTGTGTGATTATAATCTTCTTTATTCAATGAACTATTTTTCTGTTATAGTCTGAAAGCACATTAGAAAGTTTTTCTCCAATGATATCCATATATATTAAATTTTCCACGTCTTTTACATGTTTGTATACATATGTCCTACATATATTACAATTACATATGTAATACAGTTTCTGTAACCTGTACTCAGTTTAAAGTGCCAGTCTTCAGCTGGATTCTTGTAATTCTACATTCTACTTCTCAATCTGTTATAAACGTTTGAGAAAATATGGATATTTTGAAAAAAAGGAACCATATTTAATTTTTTAAATTCTCATTTTGCTTGTACAAAACAACAATTTGGTAGACTGTGACTCAAACAAAGCTGACATAACTTGGATGTATGTTGATTTATATACTAAATTATCTAATTTAATTGAGACAAAATGTTTATTCTATAAATGAGAAAATTGAGACACAAAGAGTTAAAACATCTTGACCATGTTTATGTCAATACTAAGCAGCAGCCTGAAAATCAAATAAATGAATTATATACTTACCCAAACTACAAATAGTTTGCAAAAATATTTTGTTTTCTCATTTACCTTTATGAAACATATTATGATTAAATTTTATCAAAAATCTATTTATTTAAAACAAGTGCAATATGTCATGGAATATCATAAATCATCAAATGAAAAATTATGTGCTTCAAACAGTATGATACTCAGAATTCCTTTGATAAGAATTAACAAAAATATACCCGCCTTCATGATTATGGACATCTGTATTTACTTGCATCAGGTTAGTTTTTATTTGGAAAGCATAACAATAGTACAACAATGTTTGCATATCGTTTAATTTTATTTTCATTGCTAAGTTTGATGATACACAAAAGTTGCAATGTTTCTTATATAACTAAGAGTTTTCTGCCAATAAATTCATATGATGACAATAAAGCTAAAGAAGCATATTTTATTTACTCATCCTGAAAACATGTCAATTATGTGGAATTTTTAATGAGAACCCTTAATTTTAAAATGCTAGAAACTTATCAAAACTTAGAATTATCTCACTAAAAAGCCTTGTCTTGAAGCATGCTACTGAATTGCATATCACGTTGCTAAGAGAAAGAATCTATACATATTGGAACACTCTTGGTATAACAAACTGTATCAATATCTGGAAAATTGTCCTGGAAATATCAAATCACTTTATGAGAAAGCAAACTGAATCAATGCCTTTTTAACAGGACATCATTTACTCCAGAATCACTGATATTTCTTTTAATATTTTGAAGCATATCCTGGAGGAATTGGCAGCTTGTATTTCCCTTCTGCATATAGCTAGATGAATCTGCTGTTGTTCTTTCAGTACAACCAGCTCTTATGTGCATGCATCAAACATCAACAAAGAATTCTTATCCTATGAGCCCTTTTTGCAAGCTGTTAAGGCCATTGGTATTTCAGATAGTGAAAAATTTCTATGCCAAGCCAGACTTTAACTGGAAAATAATCTTGTTACTCTGCATAGATGGAACACCTGCAACTTTTGGCAACATCTCTGAATATGCAATTTTCGGGAACAAAGATGCTCAACGGGCATCATTGTGACTCATTGGTTTCTATATCTGTGAAGATTTGCATCAGAGACTTTACCAACCATTCCCCCGAAAATATTTTCCATTACCCCTTTCCACTGTGTTTTTCGACAAATTATTTTCCCCTTGTGAAAGTTGTCAATTTCATCAGTGACAGGGGTGTGCTGAGTCAGTTGCTGGGTCTGTGTGAGAGGCTGAAAACCCGCCTGACCTAGGGAGATGGGAGATGGCAGGATTCAGGTCATGTGTGATTCACAGCTCCAAGCCCTTGACATTTGCTCCATTGTCCCATAGACTTCACTAGCAAAAGACAAATTCAAAGATAAAATTATTAAGAATTTCAAGATGACGAGTACAGACAATGCCTGAATGCCACGCAAGAGAAGTCACCTTCTGAGCATGAATCTCTGAGTGACTTCACCGGTCACAATCCCTAAAGCCAGACCTGGGTTTGAGTTGTTCTACCCAATCTATTGCATAACCTTTCAAATCTATATTTTAAAATCAAGTAATGGAATAAAATTTAAAGAACCTTTTTTTATTACATCAGTGGACATTGGCTTTCAGAGGTTATGTCTCAAAGAGATTGATTAGATTTTCAACATCCTTTTAAGGAAGAATGATTGTGTGTTTTGTCAGCTAAGGGTAAATTTGCCTATACATAACAGAAAAAAAAATTACAGTGCCTTATTCAGATAGAAGTTTACATTTCCCTCTTACATGAAAGGAGTCTGGGGCTGTAGGCAATTCAGCGAAGGATGATATCTTCATTAAGGATCTCAGATTCTTTCTGTTTTATTGCCTTAGCCTATGCTTTCCATCCTCAAAGTTACCAATATCTTGACCCAAGATAGTTGCTTCATGCTTCATGTCTGAGTTGCATAAATTGCAGCTTCTAAGAAGAACAAAAGACAAATGAGAAAAAATCTGCTGCTTTTTTGGGGCAACTTTCATGGAAGTTCCACAAACCATATATTCTTATATGTTATTGGCCAGAATTTAGTTAAATGACTATATCCAGACATGAAGGAGACTGGAAAATCTAATCTGAATTGTATGAAATAATGTGTCTAGAAAAATAATTAAGTATATGTTACCAAGAATAAGAGGAAGAAATTGAAATTTTATTAAAACTTTTACCATATTAGCTCAGAAAAACTTAGATGGGTATTTTTCCTTAGTTTGGCTTAATTGGTAAATATGCTTATGAAATGAATATGGTAATTTTCCTTCAAGGTGCTATGGTATTTGTTATGGTTATTATAAAAAGGCATGAGCAAGACCAGCTACATGATTTGTGGGGCTTTGTGCAGTGTGAAAATGTGAAGCTCCTTGTTTAAAGAGCGAGAAAAATACTCTTTTGTTTTATTCTGGGGTGTCTGTCTTTATGTGTCACTGTGTTTTCTGTTTGCTATTCAGTGTCACATTTCCTTAGCATGATGTTTCTGAGGTGAGACATGAACTTCTGGATACCCCAATCCCTGCTCTGCAACACAACGTAACCTTCCCAGAGCCCGCATTCCAGTCTCTCCTGGGAGAAGAGTGGCTGCAGTTGCTGGGTCCGTGTGAGAGGCTGAGAGCCTGCCTGTCCTAGGGAGATGGGAGGTGGCAGGATGCAGGGTCACGTGTGATCAACAGCTCCAAGGCCTTGGCATTTGCTCCATTGTCCCATAGGCTTCACTAGTTAAGACAAATTCAAATATAAAATCATTAAGAATTTCAAGATGGTAGGCACAGACCATGCCTGAATGCCACGCAAGTAAGGTCTCCTTCTGGGCATAAATCCCTGAGTGACTTCGCTGGTCACAGTCCCTAAAGCCAGGCCTTGGGTGTGAGTTCTTCTCCTCAGTCTAATGAACAAGTCGGAAACGGATAACAATACTAACATTTTTAGATTGGACTTCTCAGAAACAGACTCTTACATGAATGTTCCTGTGAAAGTGATTCATTAGGAAGTCTTCCAAGAAAAGCAGGGGAGGAGAATGGAGGAGTGGCACAGGAAGTAAAGGAACCCCAGTGACAATCTAAAAGTTCTCAGGGAAACTTTGTCACAAATGATTGGGAGAATTCTTGAGCCAGTGTAGGTCGCACTTTTGAGTTGCCCTGATCAGACAGCAGGACTGCTGGAATATTTATACCTCCACACCTTTCAGTGTTCAGTTAAGGAATGCCCCCTGAGGACATAAATTCCCAGGCACTTTCAGTCCTCACAGCTGCACACAGACAAAGTGGGCCTGGGCAGCCTGAAGGGAGCCTTTTGACAAATAGATGTGGGCGCTGGTTATGGGAGACAGAGCACACAGAGCCAGCACATCATTGCACTAGAAAGTGGTAAAGGGAACTAGGGCAATGTGGCCCAAGCACCAATTAATGTGTACAGTAACTGTCCAAAGTTAAAGGACTCCTGCAGGCTACAGTTGGACTTTTTTCCTACTGCAAATATTTATAGACACTTAGAAACATTGCAAAGCTCTTTGAAAGTTATTTCTGCAAGGTGGATGTTTGCTCCTTTCGTTAGTGGCAAAGATGAGCAACATCAATAAAATGACTTGACTAAAGAAGAACCAATTGATTTAAACAAAAAGCAACAATCTAACAAAGATCTGCAAGAGCTCAGGGACTTCTTTTTATTAGCCACACCTAGCAAAATTTATAATGAGGGTATAAAATAAAGAGGATGGAGAGTATCATGTACCTATATATCTAGACATTTTATTGTAGAGCAACTATAAATTTAGTCAAACAGTGGTCTCCATGGGACCTTTACTCTGAGGACTGTTCCTAATCCATGCTACTTAATATATTTAAGTCAAAAAGAGAAATATTTTAATTGATTGAAAGTTTAATATAAATATGTATTTAGTTATGACTGCTATTCTTTTTACTTTATTCATATAATAAATATTTAGTTAGCACCTAGTCCCTATGTTCTGGGACAGAAAGTCTCAGTCAGGACACCCTTGACCATCCAATCCAAAGATTTTTTTCTATTCCTAATTTTTTTTTTTTTTGAGACAAAGTTTTCCCTCTGTCATCCAGGCTGGAGTGCAGTGGTGCAATCTTGGCTCACTGCAACCCCTGCCTTCCTGATTCAAGCAGTCCCCCACCTCAGCCTTCAGAGTAGCTGGGACCATAGACAAGGGCCACCATGCTAGGTTAATTTTTGTATTTTTGGTACAGATGGGGTTTCACCATGTTGCGCAGGCTGGCTTTGAACTGCTAGTCTCAAGCGATATGTCTGTCTCAGCTTCCCAAATTGCTGGAGTTACAGGCATGAGCCATCTAACCTGGCCACCTATCCCTAATTTCTTTATTACATTATTCAGGTTTTTTACTATGATTGCTGTTTTCACTGACTTGCTGTACCATTTTCGTTTCTTTGCTGGCTTAGTTATTTTTTATCCCTCCTGCTTACATATTCCCCAGCAGATTAGAGAATTGAATTAGATAACACACAAAGTCATTTGCCACTTTCATACTGCATGATAGTATAAATAATAATTTCCTGACAATTAGAACTGTTTCAGATCAATATGGTCTTCTTCATGAAATTATGAATTCAATACCGATGGACTTTTTCAAACAGACTCTGGATAATTGTGAGATTTAGTAGTGTCTAGTGCATTATTAACATGCAAAATGTTACCTGTTACTATAAGAATACAAATTTAGAAAAGATAGAAAAGCAGCATAAATAGGATCATAAAAAAAATTCTTCCACCAGGTAAAAATCACAGTTACTATTTTGGTTTATTCGCTACATGAACATATAAACTCACATGCAGAGACACACTCAAAGCATATTGTATATAATGTATTCTAAAGTGTTCCTTTATAAAGGTATGTTATGTGCATTTATCAAGTTGGCCAAATACTCTATAAAAACATGCGTTACGGTGGCTATGCATTATTACATCATGTAGATATAATTCTGTTAACAGACATTTAGTCTGTTTGCATACATAAATTTGCATGCATTTTCTGTAAGCCTTTGAGATGATCATTGTATATAAGATAAAAATCTAGGAGCTCAATTGGAAGGTTAAAGGGAGTAAGTATCTTAAAATCTTTTGAAACATGGTGCCAAATTGTCCTCCAATTTGTGGTGAGCAAAAGAGTGACGTAATCTCTCAAGATAATTATTTAGATAGAAATAGGAGGGTAAGGGAGGAAGTAGGGATGTGACTTAGAATAGTAGTACTTCTCAACTTTAATGTACCTGTGATTTCACGGATAGTATTAAAATGCAGATTTCAATTCAGTAGGTCTACTGTGGGCCTGACATTCCGCATGTCCAGCAATCTCCCTGGCGGTGATGATGCTGTCTGCTGGTCTGCAAAGCATGTTTTGAGTAGCAGAAAGTTAGAGGACTGTTCTAGTAATGAAGATGAGAGATCATGGTGGATTAGATCAGAGCATAGCAATGGAAATATAGATGTGTGATGTATTTTAAAGGTAAAACTCACAAGATCTGGTGAAAGACGGAAAGAAGTGTGAATGAAATCTCTGAGGTCTTCGATATGTGCTATTGAAGAAATGGAAATGCCATTAATAGAGAATATAGTGGGCAGATGAACAAGGAGATGAAAGCTAGGGCTTCTTTTCTTTTTTTTTTGAGATGGAATCTTGCTCTGTCAATCAGGCTGGAGTGCAGTGGCATGATCTTGGCTCACTGCAATGTCCATTTCCTGGGTTCAAGTGATGATCTCAGCTCAGCCTCCCAAGTAGCTGAGACTACAGCTACTTGCCACCATGCCAGGATAATTTTTGCATTTATAGTAGAGACAGGGTTTCACCATGTTGGCAAGGCTGGTCTTGAACTCCTGAACTCAACTGATTTGCCCACCTCAGCCTCCCAAAGTGCTGGGAATACAGATGTGACTCACCACTCCTGGCCTAGTGTTTCGCCTTTGATATCAAAATTGAGATACCCAATGTTAGGCATCCAAGTGGAACTGCTGAGTAGCATTTGACAGTGTAAATCCAGAGTTCAGGAAAGAGGTCCAGGACAGATATATACATTTGGATTTTTATCATACTATAAATATGTGCCCATCTGATAAAATGCAAGGAAAGAGTGAAAAATTATAATTTCACTATTTTTCTCAAATGTGTGTGTATAGATGTGTGCAGTATATATGACAAGAATTATATGATATTTCCTTCATGCTACATTTTAGTTTCTCAGTTTATAAGAAAAAAGTCATGTAGATTATTCTTAGTGGGTTTTTTTTGTGTCAATTTTATTTAGAAAAAGGATGAACATACGTATCTAAGGGTATGTTTTCAGTGTGTCATAAGGAAATCAGTATGATACATTATAGAGATTAACAAATTATCTTTTGTATCAGCCATGATGGATTTAGTACCTGTTCTAATGTTTAACAGGTGGGTAAATTTAGTGATTAACCTCTCTGATCTCAAGTATCATTATTTAAAGAAAAATATAGTATAATACCTGTTCTCCAAGATTGTTGGCATGAATTGATATTGTTTGGTTCTATGTCCACACCCAAATCTCATCTCAAATTGTAATCCCCATGTGTCAAGGGAGGTCCCTGGTGGGAGGTGATTGAATCATGGGGGTGGTTTCCCTCTTGCTGTTCTCATGATAGAGAGTTCTCATGCAAGCTGATGACTTTAAGTGTGGCACTTCCTTGCTGTCTCTCACCTGCCGCCATGTAAGATGTGCCTGCTTCCCCTTCTGCCATGATTATAAGTTTCCTGAGGCCTCCCCTGCCATGCAGAACTAAGTCAATTAAATCTCTTTTTTTGTGTAAATTACCCATTCTCAGGTGTGTTTATAGCAGTGTGAGAAATAATTAATAGAGAAATAAGCCTGAAAGTGTTTTAGTGATAGCTAATATTTTATATATTAGGTGCTTGCCATCTATTAATGTTAAATTGGCTTCTAATAATCAGCATAATTATTGTCTAGCTTAGAAAATTTAATGTAAGATAATTATATATAACTGATTTTTGGTGCTTTTTTTCCTTTTATAGGTAAAGGCAAATTAGAGATAAATAGAGGTATGTAAAATCTTTTATGAAAGCAGCTATAAGATAATGAGATTTAACATATTTAAGTAAAGATGATGAAAATAATTTATCCTACCAATTAATTTTAGGAATAGGTTTTGAATAGATTTTTAATATTGATTGAAATATTCCAGTGGAAAAATAACTGAGGAAAAACAATTTTAAGGAAATTGGAAGTTTTTAAAACGATTTTGTGACACAATCAGGGCAAGGTACTGAACAAGATAAATTGAGATATGCAAATTTTTAAGAAGTAACAGACAAAATCACTAAGATAGAAATGAGATAAGAAAAAATGAAGTAAAAAAGAAAATAAAACTTTAATGCACCATAAATATAATGATAATATATGTCAAGTGAAAACTAGACATACAGTAAGTTTTTAAAATAATGCAAGTTAGTTGTGTACTGTGTTGTTGCTGAAAGACTGTTAAAATGCAAATATGTACTGAGGACAAACTATCTGTCCTGGGAATAGTGAGTAGATACGAAACAAAAGCCTGGCTGTTAATTAATCTCTCTTATACCTCTTATCATTATTTCTTAAAAAATAAATCTCTGGCTTCCTTTCAGCTCTTGTGTTTTTACTGAAGGTGCTCAAAAAAGTAGCTGGCAGTTAATATAAACATTATGATTTAGATAATTTTTTTGGCTGTGAGTTTAAATTCTTTCTAAAGTTACCATCCATCATCTATTAGAATGTCTCGCGTTCATTTTAGCTTTTTCTCTATGTAAATTATTTTATATAAAATATTCTTAAATTATTTATTTATTTATTTATTTTTTTAAAAAGAATGAAAGACAGAAAGAGGAAGAGATTTTAGAAAAAGAGAGAAAAGGAGAAAGAAAGAAACAGCAAAAGAAAGAAAAAAGAATGCAAGATAGAAAGAAAGAGGAAGAGAAAGAAAGAGAGAGAATAGGATTCTTGTTTTATTGCCCAGGCTAGAATACAGTCTAAAAATGCGTATTAAAAACCTCTTTTATGCCAATGATTGTGTTTAACAATGGAGACAGGAAGGAATAGGGGATGAAAATAACAAATAAGCAGCCAACCAATATTTTATTTAAACCTGTGAAATGCTATGCAATTAGGCTTTTCTTTTTTTTAAAAAAATAGATATGGAGATCTTGCTATGTTGCCCCAGCTGTTATCTAACTCCAAGGCTCAACTAAAGTGATTCTCCCATCCTGGCCTCCCAAAATGCTAGGATTACAAGCATGAGACATCATAGCCAGACGAAAAAAAAAGTAATTTTTTTAAAAGAAAAACTATTCTCTGGGAAACAAAATAAAATAAAATGAATACTATATTTTGATATAGCTTGGATGTTTGTCCCCTCCAAATCTCATCTGAAATGTAACTTCCAATGTTGGAGATGAGCCTTGTGTGTAGTGTGTGACTCATGGGGGCTGATCCCTCATGAACTGCTTGATACCCTCCCCATGGTAATGAATGAGTTCTCACTCTGTCAATCCACACAAAAGCTAGTTGTTTAAAAGTGTCTGGAGCTGGGAGTGGTGGCTCACGCCTATAATCCCAGCACTTTGGGAGGCCAAGGCAGGTGGATCACCTGAGGTCAGGAGATCAAGACCAGCCTGGCCAACAGGGCAAAACCCTATCTCTACTAAAAATACAAAAATTAGCCAGGTGTGGTGGCACATGCTTGTAATCTGAGCTACTGGGGGACTGAGGCAGGAGGATCGCTTGCACCCAGAAGGCGGAGGTTGCAGTGAGCTGAGATCGTGCCACTGTACTCTAGCCTGGGCAATAGAGCGAGACTCCGTCTCGAAAAAAAAAAAAAAGTGTCTGGAACCTCTTCTCTCTCCAGCTCCCTCTCTGATCATGTGACACATGTGCTCCCACTGTGCCTTCTGCCATGAGTAGAAGTGTCCTGAGGCCTCACCAGAAGCAGATGTTGTACCTTACCTCCTGTACACTCTGCAAAACTGTGAGACAAATAAACCTCATTTTGTTATAAATTGCCCAGTCTCCTATATTCCTTTATAGAAACGGAAAATAGACTAACATACTTTTTTAAAACAAAATAAGAATGATAAAAATGTACATACAGTACTGGGTGGTTCAAATCATGTAAAAATATTAGAACAGTGCCAGGACACAGCTTATGATTACTCATTATTACTTAAACAGAAAGGAAATAATACAAAAATAATTTCTAGGCCAGGTGAGGTGGCTCATGCCTATAATCCCAGCACTTTGGGAAGCCAAGGCAGGTGGATCATCTAAGGTCAGAAGTTCCAGACCAGTCTGGTCAACAGGGTTGGAACCCTGACTCTACTACAAAAATTAGCCAAGCGTGGTGGCGTGCACCTGTAATCCCAGCTATTCATGAGGCTGAGGCATGAATCGCTTGAATCCAGAAGGCAGAGTGCAGTGAGCTGAAATTGTGCCACTGCACTCCAGCCTGCGTGATAGAGACTGTCTCAAAAAAAAAATACATAATTACCTCTAGATTTCACTGGATACATACACCCAACCTATTTTCAGCATATCTACTAACCATTTTTTTTTTTTTTTTTTTTAAGATGGGAAGTTCACTCTTGTCGCCCAGGCTGGAGTGCAACGACTCGATCTCAGCTCAAGCTCCACCTCCCAGGTTCAAGCAATTCTCCCTCCTCAGTCTCCGGAGTAGCTGGGATTACAGGTGAGCGCCACCACGCCTGGCTAATTTTTGTATTTTTAGTAGAGATGGGGTTTCACCATGTTGGCCAGGCTGGTCTCAAACTCTTGACCTCAGGTGATCCACCTGCCTCGGCCTCCCAAACTGCTACGATAACAGGCATGAGCCACCGCACCCAGCCAGGTGCTTTTAAATACATACAATAACCGTGACTAGGTTAATGAACTGTCCCCTTGTTAAAATTCTTAGGGAACTTGCTTTAATAAAGAACAACTGTCATCAGCAGATAAATCAACTGTATAGTCATTGCATCTAAAGAGTTTCAGAGCTCACTGACAACACCTGTTCTCTATAGTTTAAGCATTCCTCTTCCCAGGGCCACTAACAAGTTTATTTACAGTGTTGGCCTGCAAATACTTCCTTCAAAGAGAAAAGAAAGTAGTCATTAGCTCCAGTAAAACGTGTGGCTTGGAAAAACTCCAAATCCACAGTGTAAGTTGTAGATAAAGTAATCCTCCCATAACGTTTCTTTTTTTTTTTGGAGACGGAGTCTTGCTCAGTGCAACCTCTGCCTCCCAAGTTCAAGTGGTTCTACCGCCTCAGCCTAACGAGTCGCTGGGATCACAGGGACCACCACCACACTCAGCTAATCTTTTGTAATTTTATTAGAGATGGGGTTTCATTTCACCATGTTAGCCAAGATGGTCTTGAGCTCCTGACCTCGAGATCCACCTGCCTCGACCTTCCAAAGTGCTGGGATTATAGGCATGAGCCACTGTGCCGGCCCCAGCCCCCTTTTCTAATGAGCACTGGCCCTGGTGAAGAAACTTGTTATTTTTGTATATGTATGCTACAGATTGATGCACCCTACCTATCTCTGTCCCTCATAATCTAGTACAGAGGCTACAGTTCGGTCAATCAACTTTAAATTTTTTTGCCCTATTTCATCAACAACTTTATCTATCCCATAGCAATTTACAGAGAAAGCAGATTTCATAATACAAGAATAAAACACTCTCAATTGAAATTTTCAATGTTATTCAGGAAAAAAAAATCTAAAGATACAAAAATTACTGTTAAAATAACATTTTTAAATACACAATTCATTTGAGTGGGAAGATGTGTTTTCTACTGTTTCCTGGTATTTGTTTTTTATAATTTTCTTTTTCTTTTTTTTTCTTCAAAGAGACAAGATCTCACTGTCACACAGGTTGGAGTGCCTGGACTCCCTGGACTCAAGCAATCCTGCAATCCTCCCGCCTCAGCCTCCTGAGTAGGACTACAGGCATGTGCCACCATCCCCAGCTAATTTTCTTCTTTTTATTATAGAGACAGGGTCTCACTATATGGCCCAGGCTGCTCTCAAACTCCTGGCCTCAAGCAATCCTCAGCCTCCTGAGTATCTGAGATTAGAGGCAGGAGCCAACAATGTACCCAGCTTTGTTTTCTAGTATTTTGATCCACATCCATTATATATTTTTTTCTTTCTTTTTTTTTGAGGAGACGAAGTTGTACTCTGTCACCAGGCTGGAATGCAGTGATGCAAATGCAGCTCACTGCAACCTCTGCCTCCCAGGTTGAAGCAATTCTCATCCCTCAGTCTTTTGAGCAGCTGAAATTACAGGCACTCGCCATGACAGCTGGCTAATTTTTGTATGTTTAGTAGAGATGGGGTTTCACCATGTTGCCCAGCTTGGTCTCCAACTTCTGACCTCAGGTGATCCACTCGCCTAGGCCTCCCAGAGTGCTGGATTACAGGCATGAGCCACAGCACCAGGCCTGAAATAAAACTAAAGTATTTTTAAAACCAGTTAGGCCCGGTGCGGTGGCTCACACCTATAATCCCAACACTTTGGAAGGCTGAGGTGGGCAGATCACCAGAGGTCAGAAATTCAAGACCGGCCTGACTAACATGGAGAAACCCTGTTTTTACTAAAAATACAAAAATTAGCCACGCATGGTGGTGCATGCCTATAATCTCAAGTTACTCAGGAGTCGGAGGCAGGAGAATCACTTAAACCCAGGAGGCGGAGGTTGCCATGAGCCGAGATCACACCATTGCACTCCAGCCTGGGCAACAAGAGCGAAAAACGGGAAAAAAAAAACAAATCAGTCATGGCCAGCCATGGTGGTTCACACCTATAATCCCAGCACTTTGAGAGGTCAAGTTGGGTGGATGACTTGAGCCTAGCAGGTGGAAACCAGCCTGGCAACATGGTAAGACCCTGTCTCTATTAAAAAAAAAAATTAAGACATATATTTAATCACAGCTTAAAGAGATAATTATGAAAAGAGGGGAAACTTGTCTAGGCTCAGTGGCTCATGCCTGTAATCCCAGTAACTTTGGGAGGCCAAGGTGGGCAAATCACTTGAGGTCAGAAGTTCAAGACCAGCCTGGCCAATGTGGTAAAACCCTATCTCTACAAAAATACAAAAATTACCCAGGCATGATGACAGGTGCCTGTAATCCCTGCTAGTCAGGAGGCTGAGGCAGGAGAATCACTTGAACCTGGGAGGCAGAGGTTGTAGTGAGCCAAGATGGAGCCACTGAATTCAGCCTGGGCAACAGAGCAAGAATCCATCTCAAAAAAAAAAAAAAAAAAAAAGGAGAAAACTCAACAACTAAGAGGATTTGCTACATCAAACAGGAAAATCCTAACTTCAAAAGGTAAACTTTTTTTTCATTTTTTGAGATGGAGTCTTGTTCTGTCACCCAGTATGGAGTGCAGTAGCACAATCTTGGCTCACTTTAATCTCCGCCTCCCAAGTTCAAGTGGTTCTCCTGCCTCAGCCTCATGAGTAATTGGGATTTTAGGTGCATGCCACCATGCCCAGCTGACATTTTTGTATTTTTAGTAGAGACAGGGTTTCACCATGTTGGCCAGGCTGGTCTCAAACCCCTGACCTCTAGCGATCTGCCCACCTTGGCCTCCCAAAGTGCTAGGATTACAGGTCTGAGCAACCAAGCCCAGCCCTTTTTTTTTTTTTGAGACAGGATCTCACTCTGTCACACAGAACGGAGTGCAGTGACAGGTTCTAGCTCACTGTAACCCTAACACCTGCTGGGCTCAAGTGATCCTCCCACCTCAGCCCTCCAAGTAGCAGGGACCACAGGCACAGTATCACCACACCTGGCTAATTTCTGTATATTTTGTAGAGACGAGGTTTCACCATGTTGTCCAGGCTCCTCTTGAACCCCTGGGCTCAAACCATCTGCCCAGCTTAGCCTCTCCAAGTACTGGAATTACAGGTGTGAGCCACTGCATCCAGCCAAAAGATGAAAAACTTTTTAATATAGGTCTGAAAGTGGGCCAGGAATGGCTCACGCCTATATTCCCAGCACTTAGGGAGGCCAAGGCAGATGGATCACCTGAGGTCAGGAGTTCCAGACTAGCCTAGCCAAGACGGTGAACTCTCTTTTCTACTAAAAATACAAAATTAGCCAGGCACGCCAAGTGTGGTGGCTCACACCTGTAATTCCAGAATGTTGGGAGGCCGAGGCAGGCGGATCACCTAAGGTCAGGAGTTCAAATCAGCCTGACCAACATGGAGAAATCCTGTCTCTACTCAAAATATAAAAATAGCCAAACAGTACTGCATGCCTGTAATCCCAGCTACTAGGGAGGCTGAGGCAAGAGAATCGCTTAAACCCAGGAAGCAGAGGTTGTAGTGAGCCGAGCTCACACCACTGCACACCAGCCTGGGCAACAAAAGCAAAACTCCGTCTCAAAAAAAAAAAAAACTTGGCCAGGCGCGGTGGCTCACACCTTTAATCTAGCACTTTGGGAGGCCAAGGCAGGCAGATCACCTGAGTTTGAGACCAGCCTGACCAACATGGAGAAACCCTGTCTCTACTAAAAATACAAAAAAATTAGCCAGGCATGGTGGCGCATACCTGTAATTCCAACTACTCAGGAGGCTGAGGCTTGAACCTGGAAGGCAGAGGTTACATACAGTGAGCTGAGATTACGCCACTGCACTCCAGCCTGGGCAACAAGAGCAATACTCCATCTCAAAAAAAAAAAAAAAAAATTAAAAAGTGTGGTGGTGCATGCTTATAGTCATAGCTCCTCAGGAGGCTGAGACAAGAGAATCACTTGAGCCCAGGAGGTGGAGGTTGCAGTGAGCTGAGATCTCGCCACTGCACTCCAGCCTGGACTAGAGAACAGTTCATCTCTTTTTTTTTTTATTTTGTCACACATCACAATCTGATTTGTTTTTTTGAGAGTTTATCTCAAAAAAAGGAGTCTGAGCCAGATGCTTTGGGAGTCCAAGGCAGAAGGATCACCTGAGGTCAGGAGTTCGAGATCAGCCTGGCCAACATGGTGAAACCCCGTCTCTACTACAAATACAAAAATTAGCCGGCCATGGTGGTGTGTGCCTGCAGTCCCAGCTACTCAGACAGTTGAGGCAAGAGAATCACTTGAACCCAGGAGGCAGAGGTTGCAGTGAGCTGAGATTGCGCCACTGCACTCCAGCCTTGGGTGACACAGCGAGAACCTGTCTCAAAAAAAAAGAGGAGTCTGAGACCAGCCTGAGCAACATGGCAAAACCTCATCTCTATAAAAAAATACAAAGATGAGTTAGGCGTGGTGGCATGTACTTGTGGTACCAGCAAAGGGAGGCTAAGGCAGTATAATCGCCTGAGCCGGGGAGGTAGAGGCTGCAGTGAGCCTAGACGGTGCCCATTGCACTCCAGCCTGGGCAACAGGAGTGAAACTCTTTCTCCATAAATAAATAAATAGAAAAAGTAGAAAAGCAATTGCTCTTAAATGGGAGTAATTATAAGAGAAATAAAATACCTGGTATGATAAAGAGTACCCCCCACCCCAACACTACTGGCATCACAACCTGTGATATTCTTTACTTCATCAGTTCACTGGTGAAAGCATCCTGCCAATCTGATCTTAAACTCTGTTCCATTATGCCAAAGGGACATTTAAAAAAAAAAAAAAAAAAAAAAGCCAAATGCAGGGTAGAATGAGCTGGTAATAGGATCACTTTATATTGAGTCATTCTGTCTGTACGGAGACAAGTTTCCCACATTACCACTTAGAACACACATGTAATAAAAAACAGAACTAAAGAAAAATGAACTTTGGCATTACTGCTTTTGGAAGTTGGGGGGATGGACTCCTGCAATTATAGGAGAATGGTCGACATTTGGTACTCATCTCATTATCAAGTTTACAATCTCTAAATTACAAGCAAAATTATGGCAAAACAATTCTTTGGCCTGTAACGTCCTACTTGGTTGCAATAGTTTTGTCTGGTTTAGCTTGTCTAATGAAGCAGAAATAGAGCAGAATACGGACACTGGAATCAAAGACTGATTTCGAAAACCAGATTTTACCTGGTAACTAAGCTTCAGTTTCTCACTTTTCAAAAAAGGGTATCTGGCCAGGAGCAGTGACTCACACCTGTAATCCCAACACTTTGGGAGGCCCAGGTGGGTAGATCACGAGGCGAG
This sequence comes from Cheracebus regulus, assembly GCA_963574635.1. Lineage (NCBI taxonomy): Eukaryota > Metazoa > Chordata > Mammalia > Primates > Pitheciidae > Cheracebus > Cheracebus regulus. The sequence goes on from CAUYQU010006250.1 coordinate 78,365, forward strand.
GAGTCGAGACCAGCCTGGCCAACATAGTAAAACCTTGTCTCTACTAAAAATATAAAAATTAGCCAGGTGTGGTGGCAGACACCTATAATTCCAGCTACTCAGGAAGCTGAGGTGGGAGAATTGCTTGAACCTGGGAGGCAAAGGTTGCAGTGAGCCGAGATCACACCATTGCACTCCAGCCCTTTTTTGAGACGGAATCTTACTCTGTCACAGTAAGATTCCATCTCAAAAAATAAAGGGTATTTATCTCCTTCATAAGATTTTTCTAAGGATTAAATACAGGAAATACAATAGCCCAATGCCTAGGACATAATTAATATTTCCATTATCATCACTGGTTCTCAATCTCTTTTCCACTCTGACCCACATGAGAGATCAGGCACCCTGTAACACCTCCTATCAGTAACAGTGGCTTATAAGGGCAGAGATTCTCCACCCAGAGCTATGCCCCTTCGCTCTTCAATTATACTACCCTCACCATAGCTGCCTATTCAAGTGGCATCTACCTGTTGCCATGTGTTTCCCAGCAGGATGGCTGATCTGTAAGATCCACTCCTTTACCTGAGAGCAAAACTGAAGAACCTCTGGTCTTCCCTCATTCAACACGAAAGTTTCATAATACCTCCTGGAAAAGGGGCATGAAAAACACAACAGACTCTGCTCTAGAATAGTTCAGTCCAGGAGGTGAGAACAACACTAAAACTAGTACAATACACTATAATGATTATAGAAAAGTAATCTGTGAGTGGTTCACAACTGCAGCATACCAACTACCCTGAGTTCCATAATGTTATTCATTAACATTAATGTGTCCAAGTGTCCAGTGGGTTCAAGTGACCAGCCCAAAGAATTGTGTCCCGCCCAAAGAACTGTTGTAATGATAAATGCCAATTCATGTGTCCAGCCCAAAGAATTGTAGTGTAACAATGAATGCTGATTCCAAGGTCACTAGTTTAGGCTACCTGGGTGAGAAACAGGTTTCGCCATTTATTATTATTAACTCAAGTTTACTAACTGACCTGGATAAAACTGCTCAGTAAGTCAGATGTGACTCTGTATGATTGGGCTCCATATAAGACAGAGGCCTGAGTAAGCCTTCAAGAAGCCCTTGTTAACTTGCAGAGCAATAATCAGATCTTAGAGTTCTGCCAAGAACTTACCTAGAGTTTGATTTGTTCGCCTAGCAAAGAACAGGCCAAGAACCTTGACTATCCTTTCAGCTTTTACCCACCAAGTCTATCATAAAGAAACACAACAAAGATCTTATAGATCTTTATTACAGATTTTAAGAAACCAATGCTGCCAGGCACACTGCCTCATGCCTGTAATGACCACACTTTGGGAGGTCAAGGCAGGTGGATCACGAGGTCAGGAGTTTGAGATCAGCCTGGCCAATATGGTGAAACCCCGTCTCTACTAAAAATACAAATACTAGCTGGGCATAGTGGTGCACACCTGTAGTCCCGGCTACTCAGGAGGCCAAGGAAGAAGAATGGCTTGAACCCGGGAGGTGGAGGCTGCAGTGAGCCAAGATCACGCCACTACACTCCAGCCTGGGTGACAGAGCAAGACTCCATCTCAAAAAAAAAAAAAAAAAAAAAAAAAAGTTTATGATTCCTAAATAACATTTAGCCAAATGGTACAGAAATTACAGAATTTATTTTTGCTCCCCTACACAGATGTCACCCAAATCAAATACCTCCTACCTTGATCTCCTGCTACATGTAGAGCTGCCTCCAGTATACACCTAGATATTCTACTTCTACCTCAAACTCAACAGGGATACTACCAAATTAAATACCTTGTCGCAAACCAGAGCCACTTTGCACTCCTTTTCCTCCATTACTTCATTTTTCCAGGATATAAGATTTCTAATTCAGTCACCAAATTCTATACTTATCTTCGTCCTGAAGAAAGAGAAACCTTCTGGCCAGGCGTGGTGGTTCACGCCTGTATTCCCAGCACTTTGGAGGCCAGGGCAGGCAGATCACGAGGTCAGGAGTTCGAGACCAGCCTGACCAACATGGTGAAACCCTGTCTTTACTAAAAGGCTGAGGCAAGAGAATCGCTTGAACCCAGGAGGCAGAGGTTGCGGTGAGCCAAGATTGCCTCACTGCACTCTATGACTCCATCTCCAACAGATAAAAAAAAACAAAAAGGAAAAAAAGAAAGAGAAACCCTCTTTTTTCTTTTTTTTGGAGACAGAGTTTCACTCTTGTCAAAGAGCATCTTGTTGGTCTAGAACTCCTGACCTCAGGTGATCCACCCACCTTGGCCTCCCAAAGTGCTGGGATTATAGGTGTGAGTACCACCGTACTCAGCTGAAAACATTTTCTTTTTTCTTTTTTTTTTTTTTTTTGAGACAAGGTCTCACTCTGTCACCCAGGCTAAAGTGCAGTGGCACAATATCTGTTCCCTGTAATCTGTGTCTCCCAGGCTCAAGCAATCCTTCCACCTCAGCCTCCCAAGTAGCTGGGACCACAGGTATGTGCCACCACGCCCAAATGATTTTTTTTTTTTTTGAGACAGAGTTTCGGGAGGAGGAGGGGGAAAAAAAAGAGAGAGAGAAAGAGACAGAGTTTCACTCTTATTGCCCAGGCTGGAGTGTAGTGGCACGATCTCAGCTCATCACAACCTCCACCTTCTGGATTCAAGTGATTCTCCTGCCTCAGCCTCCTGAGTAGCTTGGGATTACAAGCATGCACCACCACACCCAGCTAATTTTGTAATTTTAGCAGAGACCAGGTTTCACCATGTTGGTGAGGCTGGTCTCGAACTCTTGACCTCAGGTGATCTACCCACCTTGGCCTCCCAAAATGCTGGAATTACAGGTGTGAGCCAGAGGCCGGCCTGCTAATTTTTGACATACCTTCTTATTCACTGCTCACCTCAGGTCTAATAGTTTTCCAATTAGTCTCAGCCCTCACAACAACCTCTTATTGTCAATGCAATCTTTCCAAAGCACCACTGCATAAAAGCCACTCCACATTTGCACACTCAAAAATCCTGCTGCCTACTGAATTAAGTAAATCTCAGTCTGGGGCCGGGTGTGGTAGCTCACACCGGTAATCCCAACACTTTGGAAGGCTGAGGCAGGCAGATCACTTGAAACCAAAAGTTTGAGACCAGCCAGACCAACATGGTAAACTCCATCTCCACAAAAAAAATACAAAAAAATGGCCGGGCACAGTGGCTCATGCCTGTAATCCCAGTAGTTTGGGAGGCCGAGGCGGGCAGATCACCTAACATCAGGAGTTCAAGACCAGCCTGGCCTATCTGGTCAAACCCTGGCTCTACTAAAAATACAAAAAATTAGCTGGGCGTGGTGGCGATAGCCTAAAATCCCAGCTACTTAGGATGCTGAGGCAGGAGAATCACCTGAACCTGGGAAGTGGAGGTTGCAGTGAGCTGAGATCGTGCCACTGCACTCCAGCCTGGGTGACAGAGCGAAACTACGCCTCAAAAATAAATAAATAAATTATTTTTTAAAAATAAAAGGAAAAGAAGAACTCATATTCAATAAGTTTCTTCTGAAGCTTTATTATATGCTAAATTCTAGGGACCAGAATATTGACAAGAATACAGTTTGACACCCACCTTCAAGACTCCAAGCAAATAGGAAACAAACACAGTACCTTAACGAGTATATAATAGACTAAAAGTACCCTAACTGGCTAGGCATGGTGGCTCACACCTGTAATCCCAGCCGTCTGGGAGGCTGAGGAGGGTGGATTGTTTGAGACCAGGAGTTCAAGACCAGCCTGGGCAATGTGGTGAAACCTGTCTCTACAAAACATACAAAACTTAGCCAGGTGTGGTAATGCATCCCTGCAGTCACAGCTACCCAGGAGTCTGAGGCGAGAGGATTGCCTAAACCAGGGAAGTCAAGGCTGCAGTCAGTCGCGACTACACTACTGCGCTCCAGCATGAGGAACAGAGACCTTATCTCAAAATAAAAAAATAAAGTACCCTAAGAGCAAACAAAGAGTTTCCTATACCTTATACTTCTTGGATTCCCCCACCATTGATACTAAGGGTTGTGCTAGTAAAACAGAGACCTGTCACCAATGTGCTCAAATTTCTATGGAATAAGAGGACAAATTTTGACTTTGTTTCTTTTTTCTTGAGACAGAGTCTGGCTCTGTCACTCAGGCTGGAGTGCAGTGGCACAACCACGGCTCACTGCAACTTCCACCTCCCGGGTTCAAGCGATTCTCCTGCCTCAGCCTCCCAAGTAGCTGGAATTACACGTGCTCACTACGCCCAGCTAATTTTTGTATTTTTAGTAGAGATGGGGTTTCACTGTGTTCGCCAGGCTGGTCTCAAACTCATGATCTCGTGATCCACCCGCCTCAACCTCCCAAAGTGCTGGGACTTACAAGCATTAGCCACCGCACCAGCCTTTTTTTTTTGATACGTAGTCTCACTCTGTCACCCAGGCTACAGTGCATCAGCAAGATCTGGGCTCACTGCAACCTCTGCAGCCCAGTTTCAAGTGAGTCTCGCCTCAGCCTCCCAAGTAACTGCGGCTACAGGCATGTGCCACCACACCTGGCTAATTTTTGTATTTTCAGTAGAGATGGGGTTTCACCATGTTGGCTAGGATGGTCTCGAACTCCTGACCTCAGGTGACCTGCCAGCATTGGCCTCCCACAGTGCTGAGATTACAGGCGTGAGCCACCACGCAAAGTCTGTCTTTGTTTCTGCTATGGTAAAGAACCTGGCCAGGTGCAGTAGCTCACATTTGTAATCCCAGTACTCTGGCAGTTCAAGGCGGTGGATCGCTTTGAGCCCAAGAGTTCAAGACCAGCCTGGCCAACATGGTAAAACTCCATCTGTACAAAAAAATACAAAAATTAGCCAGGTGTGGTGTTCTACGCCTATAATCCCGGCTACTCAGGAAGCTGAGGTGGGAAGATCGCTTGAACCAGGAGGCAGAGGTTGCAGTGAGCCAAGATCATACCACCACACTCCAATCTGGATGACAGAGCCAGACCTTGTCTCAAAAAAAAAGAAACAAGAGTGGGTACAGTGGCTCACACCTGTAATCCCAGCACTTTGGGAGGCCAAGGTAGGTTGATGACTTGAGGTCAGGAGTTTGAGACCAGCCTGGCCAACATGATGAAACCCCCTCTCTACTAAAAATATATAAATGAGCTGGGTATGGTGGCAGGTACCTGTAATCCCAGCTACCAGAGAGGCTGAGGCAGGAGAATTGCTTGAAACTGGGAGGTGGAGGCTGCAATGAGCTGAGATCACACCACTGCACTCCAGCCTGGGCGACAGAGTAAGACGAGACTCTGTCTCAAAACAAAAAACAAAGCCAGGTACGGCGGCTCACGCCTGTAATCCTAGCACTTTGGGAGGCCAAGGCGGGCAGATCACAAGGTCTGCAGCTCAAGACCAGCCTGAACAACATGGTGAAACCCCATCTGTACTAAAAATTCAAAAATTAGCCAGGCGTGGTGGTGCGTGCCTGTGATCCCAGCTACTCACGAGGCTGAGGCAGGAGAATCGTTTGAACTCCAGAGTTGGAGGTTGCAGTGAGCCGAGATCACACCATTGCACTCTAGCCTGGGCGACAGAGCGAGACTCCACCTCAAAAAAAAAAAAGGAAAAATAAAAACAAGTATGGTTCACTTTTGGGGGGGATCAGAGGAAGTATAATAAATTGGTATATATTTATATATAGTATAATATATATATATATATATATATATATATATATATATATATATAGGAAGCCTATAACAGGCTTGCAGGTATCCCTGTACCTGATTTTTTTCTGAAGTAAAACAAAAGCACTAGAGGCCTAATGAAAAATCTCAGTTCTTGCTCATTAGTACTCAGATGGGTGATTCAAAATGTACCTTTGCAAATTCAACCTATACCCAATGTCAAAGAATCCCCTGATCAAAACAGTGTAATCTTCTGGTTGGTCTCTATCAAGTAAGGAAACATGGATCAAGCTAACCTCTCTTCTCAGTAAAATATGCTATGATTCCAGATATGGTTTTAGATTAATAAGACTAAATAAGTTAAAATTTAAAACTAAACAATTTTACAAGAGGACAAAGATTATTAAAACCTAAAAGCCACAACCACTTCTCTCTGACACAGTATCAGTCCCATTTCAAATAAATTTCACTTGAGCAGCTGATGTTATCAACTTCCTCCTACTTTTAACTACATCTTAAAACCAAGTCACCCACACCCAAGAGAAAAGATTCAAACATATGTATCTGTCCTATAAACAACCCCAACAGTTCCCATAACAATAGAAAAAAAAGTATCCTTTGTTCCAAAAAAGTGTTCTTAAAAATGCATTCTTCATTTAACACCAAACTCAGTGCCTCAAAAAAAGAAGAAGAAGAAAAATGCATTATAGAGGCCAGGCACGCTGGCTCACACCTGTAATCTCAGCACTTTGGAAGGCCGAGACAGGCGGATTACTTGAGGTCAGGAGTTCGAGGACAGCCTGGCCAACATGGTGAACCCTCGTTTCTACTAAAAATACAAAAATTGGCCGAGTGCAGTGGCTCACGCCTATAATCACAGCACTTTGGGAGGCCAAGGCAGGCGGATCACGATGCCAGGAGTTGAGACCAGCCTGGCCAATATGGTGAAACCCTGTCTCTACTAAAAATACAAAAATTAGTGGCACATGCCTGTAGTCCCAGCTACTCCGGGGGACTGTGGCAGAAGAATCGCTTGAACCCGGGAAGTGAAGGTTGCAGTAAGCTGAAATCGTGCCACTGCACTCCAGCCTGGGTGACAAGAGCGAGACTCTTTCTCAAAAAAAAAAATTAGCCAGGCTTGGTGGTGCACACCTTAGTAGTACCAGCTACTCAGGAGGCTGAGGCATGAGAATAACTTGAACCTGGGAAGTGGTTACAATGAGCTGAGATTGAGCCACTGCACTCCAGCCTGGGTGACAGAGTGAGACTCCATCTCAAAAAAATGAATGAATTGGCTATTTACTATTTACCACCAGAATGATAAATGACCCAGTGATAGTATTACAATCATCAACCTTTAAAACAAGTAACTGTTTGGACCAAGTGAAGTTAGCAATTTAAGTTTGTAAAGACATTCATTGAAAGCAGATATCCTAAGTGGACAGTGATAATAAAAGAATGTCAAAGCTGAAATAGTGAACTTTTTTTACCTGATGTTCTGCATGAATGTTATCCCCAGTAGGCCATCGATGTTTGCTATTATTATAGCCGCCTCCTCCACTTCCTCCTCCCCCAAGCTGCTCACCATGCTGCCTCTGAAAGAAGTAGTCCACCATAGCGTCGTCCTGGGAACGGCCTGCAACTCCTATGGATCCTGGGACAGGGCTGGAGTGAGTCCCAGCTGCAAGAGCCTGATTTGCAGCTGGTTGTGGCTGCGCTTGCGACCCTGTTCCAGATGTCAAAACAACAGGCATGTTGGGATTAGCTGGTTCTTGAGGGTGATGTTTCAGGTGGGGGCTGAAAGAGTCCTGCCAAAGCACTGCTTTTCTCTTCAAGACACATGCAACGCTCATTCCACCAACACCTAAGGACAAACAGATTACAAATGTTTAATATTTGCATCTTTTGAAAAATAAAATACACTAAGATAAAAACACGAACCCCATGTCATTTGCAATAAATAAATGTTGTTGGTGGCATGCACTCTTGACAAGGTATTGAGATCAGAGCTCTATGTAACTTCAGAAAAGTTTATTTTGTTAACCAACATGTAGCAATATAGAATTATACTTCTATCAATCTACCAAACAGTTATTAAATGAACAAAAGCTTTTTCTTCTTGAGACAGAGTCTCACTCTGTTTGCCCAGGCTGAAGTGCTGTGGCACAATCTTGCCTCACCACAACCTCCGACTCCCAGGTTTGAGCAATTCTCCTGCCTCAGCCTCCTGAGTAGCTGGGATTACAGGCACGCACAACCATGCCCAGATAAATTTTGTATTTTTAGTAGAGGCGGAGTTTCACCATGTTGGTCAGGCTAGTCTCAAACTACTGACCTCAGGTGATCTGCCTCCAAAAGCGCTGGGATTACAGGCATGAGCCACTGGGCCCAGCCAGCATTTTTTTTTTTTTTTTTGAGACACTGTCTTACTCTGTTGCCCAGGCTGGAGTTTGATGGTGTGATCTCGGCTCACTGGAACCTCCACCTCCCAGTTTCAAGTGATTATCCTACCTCACCTTCCTGAGTAGCTGGGGTTACAGGCACGCACCACCACACCCGGCTAACTTTTGTATTTTTAGTAGAGACAGGGTTTCACAATGTTGGCCAGGCTGGTCTCAAACTCCTGACCTCAGGTCATCTGCCCGCCTCAGCCTCCCAAAGTGCTGGGATTACAGGTGTGAGCCACCGCGCCCAGCCCCAAAGGCTTTTTAAAAATATCACAACTTTGGCCGGCACCGGTAGCTCACACCTGTAATCCCAGCACTTCGGGAGGCCAAAGTAAAGGATCATGACAGGTGTTTGAGACCAGCCTGACCAACTCTGTCTCAAGAAAAAAAAATGAAAACACTAAGGTACAGAAAAATGTGGTATGTTCAAGGCCATTCAACTGGCAAATAGCAGAGAAAGAATTCAAATCCTAATCTGTTCTGTCCCCAAGCCTACTTTTTTCTACTAATCCCTTGCAGGAGTAACTCAACAATGTCTCTCATTTGTATCCTCCAGAAAACCAACAAAGAATCCCTGAAATGTTACTATGAAACACCATTATTTAAGTTCCTTAAAATCAAAAATTACATCTGTACTTAAGATAGATCACTTGCCAGCTGTGAGTGCTTTAAAAAAAATGCTACAAAGTGGCCAGGCATGGTTGTTCACCCCTGTAATGACAGCACTTTGGGAGGCCCGAGGGGGGTGGATCACAAGGTCAGGAGTTCAAGACCAGCCTGGCCAATATAGGGAAACCCCATCTCTACCGAAAATATAAAAATTAGCCAGGCATAGTGGCACGTGCCTGTAGTCCCAGCTGGGGAAGCTGAGGTAGATGAATCACTTAAACCCGGGAGCTGGAGGTTGCAGTGAGCCAAGATCACACCACTGCACTTCAACGTGGGTGACAGAGCAAGACTCCATCTCAAAAAAAAAAAAAGAAAGCTACAAAGTAAACAAATCAGTTACCAATTAGGACACACCTGTCCACAGCCACCAGTCTAATTTCAAAGCCATCAGTCTAACAGTCTACTGCTACAAAGCCTTATCTCTCCTCCAAGCCCTGCTGTGATGCTTCAAAAATAAATTTATAAGAAATCTACTATCTCTACAATAAAAATGACCAAAAAAAAAAGAAATCTCTTCTGTTGAATAAATAAACCTTCTGATAAAGCAGCATTTGCTTCTCACAACTAAATTCATGTTTTGAAGCCAGAATAAGACACAATGGAATTTGTAATTTGTTTAAAGCCTAATTTGGAAATGCCTACTTTAGGTTAAGAATTCCAGTCCAACAGAACCTTAGCAGGGACTGGAGTAGTCTAACCTAGACACTAATCCATGCTCAAGTACCAAAACCGAAAAGTCATAGCCCTGTTTCACCACTGGTCTTTCAAAAGTGTAAACCAGCCTAATGCCTTCCTACTTGGTTTTTTAAAGAATTCACTACTTTCTTAGTATCAATACTAGACAGTCCCATCTTGTTCTCAATCTAACACTCTTTGTTCCAGAGTAGGCCAAGAGTTTCAAAACCCAATTTTTGCCACTAAACCAACAACCTGTTTCCTCATCTAGAAAATGAAAGAAATCCTTCCTCTATGACTCTTCATGTGGGTCTGGGGCTTTTTTTTCTTAATCAAAATAAGCTAAATATAAAAGTTTTCGGTAAATTTAAATTCATCCTTAAGACTTTCAGAATTTAGTTACCACTAGTTGAGGCAAATGGAACTCTAGTCCCTAACAGAATTCCTCAAACAGCAAATGTAATCTTTTCTGAAATACAAGCCTTGTCAAAATAGTTATCTAGGAAGGTGACAGGATAATGAGAAATTACCTAAGAAGGGCAATGTATGTTATTCCAGTAATGAACACACAAAAAGCCCTGACTTCACCAGTATGCAATACACTCATGTACAAAATTACACTTGTACCTCACAAATTACACAAATAAAATTTTAAAAAAGAAAAAATAGCCAGGCGCAGTGGCTCACGCCTGTAATCCTAGCATTTTGGGAGGCCGAGGTGGGTGGATCACCTGAGGTCAGGAGTTCAAGACCAGCCTGGCCATCATGGTGAAACCTCATCTTTAAAAAAAAAAAAAGAAAGAAAAAATAGTTCTCCAGCGAAGAATATCCACATAAAAGTGGAGTTTATCACTGAAGCACACAAAACACAACTTCATTCTAAAAGGAATGGGGAGAAGGAAAGACTGCTATAAAAATGTTCAAACAAAACAATTGGCTTTTGTAAAGCTATCTGTATGCCCTAAGACTTCCTGCTTTACCTAAAGAGGCAAGGCAGTTTCTCAAACCAGAGAAAACCTGGCAGAAGAACAGCTTCGAAGTGAGCAAATACCTAAGCAATTAACATGTGTCTTGGGTAGTTTTGTAGTATTTTTGCAAATACAGTGCAAAAAATTAAAAACTCAGTATTCTAAATATCAGAAAATACTTAAGTTGCTGCTATCTTTTCTGGAACTCTCAAAACTCACTAAAAACTTATGTGTAGCATTTAAAATGCGATTTTTTTTTTTTTTTTACAAATGACACCTTATAAAAATAAGTACTTTAAGCAACTAGAAGTGCTCAGCCTAGCTACTCTTTCACAGCTTTCAAACGTTGACAAAGTTTTTAAAATATCACTCATAGAGTTGAATTCAAAGGAACACGGTTTAATTCACTTCCGTGGCTCACCTTTTACTAAAATGCTTAGTGGTTTAAAAGGTGTTTATTTTTACCACACTAAACAAACATTCTGTGGTCATAAATTTATTTTAAAGCAGTTCATCTCAAACCCAAACTAAACAAATTCCAACTTCAAAACGTTGTGGCCTTGAACAAAATGAATTCAATTGTGGCTAAAGCAAAACACTAACTCAAAGTTCAGAATCCGGAGAGCGTTTCCAAAGAGCCCAGATAAAGAATCAACAGTCCCAGAGTGTTTTATAAAGTTAAAATTAGCAATGGGTCAAAATGTTTACTTTGCTTACGAAAACTGTATCGGAAGCCACATTTCTTGGGGTGGGCCTGTCTTGGTAAGTTTTTAAGTGCTTTCAGAACAGAAACAAAATGCTAAGCCTATTGTTTCGGAAGTTAACTGACTTTAAAACAGAACCCAGGAAAAGCTTCATAAAATCTTATTCTTAATTAATCCCGGTAATAACAGGAATTTAGCAAAATGATATCAAGGGCTGAGAACAGTGTTTTCCTAATTTAACAATAAAAGGTAACAAAGCTTGAAGTTATAGGAGGATAAAACCTTTTCTGGTAATGCTGTGTGGGTTTCCGGCTTTGTTTTTTAGGGGGAGGGGGCTACAGGAGGGAAAAGTTACAGAAGTGTATTCCTCACTTGACGTGGGAATGATACTGACAAGTAGAACAAATGACCTATGTTTACCAAGCACGTTTGTGAGGACTAAAACTATCTAGTATTGTGTACCTGGATTTTCCTATTAGCAAGGGGTGAACCCCTCTTCGAGTTAAGAGAGACACTAACACGGGGACGCTCAAAGAGGAAGAATCCACCAAAAACACAAGCTCACACGAAAACAAAAGGCCACAGCACCCAGGAGCCTAAAAAGCATTCTGAAACTTCCTGATCGCCACTTCTCCACATTTAAGGCTCGCAAAGTTCCCCCACCGTGAATCTCGCCTGTGGACAAGGGCCACGGCTGCTTCTAAAGCGCTTTATTGTTCCTCCTCCTCTGGCGCTGCCATGGAAGCTCAAGAAGTCGAAGAAATCGGGGTGGTACAGAATTACACTTCATGGCCACACAGAAGACTCCGGGCTTCGCAAAACCATCAAAAACAGCAACCCTAATGGAAACATCAATCTTCTGTGGTTCCCAACAGGGCCGGGCAAAAATGCAGAGGCACGTCTACGCCCTGGGCTCGAGCCTAAACCCCCAGCATTTTCTTCGCTTCGACCCCGCTCCCCACCCCCTTCCTCCTTTGATAACAATAGGGGCCTTGCTGCTGACTCCAAAACATGTACGAGGAACAGCGAGTGAGAAGCCTCAGCCAGGGCCCCGGCGGCTTTTCCAAAGCCCTTCTCACCCCGACAACCGCTCTCAAACACCAATACAAAGAGACAATCTGCTTGCTAGGGGTCCGGAGCAGCATTTAGGACCGGCGGGGTGCGGATACTCACGGGCGGAGCGGTAGGATGAAGATGGATTTCAGCCCCCCGATCTTCTCTCTCCGGCGCTCTCGCTCCCCCTTACCTTTCACTCCGACAACATGGCGGCCCACTGGGGACTGGGCTGGCGCGGTGCATCCTGGGATAGGCTCTGGCCCCGGCCCCGGCGGAGGCAGCGGCATGTGCGGAGAAGGCTGGCGGTTCTGGAACAGGTTGCCTGGTTGCCATGCCAACCCAGGGCCTGTGTGAACTCGGGAAACTCGCAGGCAACACAACCGCTGCGCGCGACTGCCCGCCCGCTAGGCGAGCGCGTTCCGCCGGCCAGCACCTGGGAGCTGGGCACCCGGGGTGGCGCCAGTGACGCTCGACCGAGTCTCGGATGCGCTCCCTGCGCCCGCCGCGCCCTTGCAAGCTCTCCCCGGAGCGCCACAGCCTGCAGGGTTCGCGAGCCGCCACCCGCAAAGCTCTGGCCCTGGAGGTTCAGGGTTCAAACCCCTCACTGCAGCTTTCTAGCTCGGTGGCCTTATAAATTTAAATCAACCTGCCTCCATTTCCACATTTGTAGAATGAAGAAGAAAACCCCGCTTAGCAGAATGGCCTGGAGGATTAAGTGGAATAATGTATGTCAAGTGCTTAGTACAGTGCGTGGGCCTGGTAAGCAGTCCCACAACATAAATGAAAAATGCAGGTTCCTTGTTCAAATATTACGAATTTCAAGATGGCAACAGCACAACGTTAAACTAAACATGAAGCTGTCCTGCTTGTAAGCACTGAATCTTAATGTCAACTGTTATTCTGTCCACTTTCGAATATCTGTGGGAATTTGGCCACTTAATGAAAGTAACTTTTCAATTCACTCGTATTTGTGAAGATATACTATCGCAAACTAGACTCAAAATAGATTGAAAACAGACAAATCACAATGCTATAAAACACCAGAAGAAGATATGGGGGGAAACTCTATAATTGGAGGAGGGAAAGGTTTATACTCATGAATCAAAATCAAAAGATCATAAAAGAAAAGATTGAAAGAAATATAAACATCTGGGGGAGGGGGTGGCTCACACGTGTAATCAAAGCACTTTGGGAGGCCGAGGCAGGAGGATCACGAGATCAGGAGTTTGAGACCAGCATGACCAACATGGTGAAACCCTGTCTCTACTAAAAATAGAAAATGCTGGGCATGGTGGTGTGCCTCTGTAATCCCCAGCTACTTAGGAGGCTGAGGCAAAAGACTCGCTTGGATCCAGGAGGCGGAGGTTGCAGTGAGCCGAGATCGCGCCATTGCGATAGCTTAGGCAACAGGGCAAGACTCCCTCTCAACAACAACAACAACAACAAACATGTATATGTATATATATATGCATACATACATAAACATCTGTACCAGGAAGAGATACCATCAACAAAGTAGAACAAATGGCTAAAAATTATTTGCAATACACATGGTAAGCAAATGGTTGATCACCATGATAAACAAAATTTCTCCCATTAGGGTCCTGGAGCGGTGGCTCACACCTGTAATCCCAGCACTTTGGGAGGCAGAGGCGGCCAAATCACTAGGTCAGGAGTTGGAGACCAGCCTGGCCAACATGGTGAAACCCCATCTCTGCTAAAAATACAAAAATTAGCAGGGCTTGGTGGCGGGTGCCTGTAATCCCAACTACTGGGGAGGCTGAGGCAGGAGAATCATTTGATCTTGGGAGACAGATTGCAGTGAGCCAAGATCGCACCACTGCAATCTGGCCTGGGCGACAGAGCGAGATTCCATCTCAAAAAAAAAAAAAAAAAGTAGCCTGGGGTGGGCCAAGTGCTGGTCAGGAGTTCTAGACCAGCCTGAATAACACGGTGAAACTTTGTCTCTATTAAAATTACAAAAATTAGCCGAAGCTAGTGGCGAACGCCTGTAATCCCAGCTACTCAGGAAGCTGAGGCAGGAGAATCACTTGGACCCCGGAGGCAAAGGTTTCAGTGAGCCGAGATTACGCCACCACACTCCAGCCTGGGCGACAGAGCAGACTGTCTCAAAAAAACAAAACAAAACAAAACAAAAGTAGCCTGGGGTTGAAGGATGGAAGAGCAGAAATAGGAAGGTACTGCTGATGGGTATGGGGTCTCTTTTTGGAGTGTTGAAAACGTTTTAAAATTAGACTGTGGCCAGGCATGGTGGCTCAGGCCTGTAATCCCAGCACTCTGGGGGCCCAGGCGGGCGAATCACCTAAGGTTGGGAGTTTGAGACCAGCCTGACCAACACAGAGAAACCCCATCTCTACTAAAAATACAAAATTAGCCGGGCATGGTGACACGTGCCTGTAATCCCAGCTACTCAGGAGGCTGAGGCAGAAGAATTGCTCAAACCCAGGAGGCAGAGATTGCAGAGCCGAGATCGCGCCACTACATTCCAGCTTGGCTGAAAGAGCAAGACTCTATCTCAAATAAAAATTAAAGAGTGAATTTGTTTTTTATTTTTGTTTTTGTTTTTTGAGACAGGGTCTCACTCTGTCCTCAGGTTAGAGTGCAGCAGTGTAACCACTGCCCACTGTAGGCTTGAACTCCAGGGCCCAAGCAGTGCTCTCACCTTGGCCTCCCAAGAAACCGAGACTTCAGTCATGCACCACCACTCTCAGCTAATTTCTTTTTTAAGAGATGAGTTCTCCCTGTGTGGCTCAGGCTGACAAATTAGTGAGTTTTATGGTATATGAAATATATCTCAAAGCTATAAAACATGAGAAAAAAATAACTAATAAAAAATGCAACTTTGAAGTATAATATTTTCATCTATTAAACACACTGACCAAAATTAAAATGATTATTAACATAGTATTTCTACAAGTGTATGAGAAAATTGGTTCTCATGTTGTTTATATTGTTCAAGCATGTATTATCTTTATTTTTTATTTATTTATTTATTTTTGAGATGAAGTCTCACTCGGCCGCCCAGACTTGAGTGCAGTGGCACGATCTCGGCTCACTGCAACCTCTGCCTCCTGGATTCAAGCGATTCTCCTGCCTCAGCCTCCCAAGTAGCTGGGATTACAGGCATGCCACCATGCCCAGCTAGTTTTCCTTTTGTTAGTAGAGACAGGGTTTCCAGATGTAGAAGAGAGAGATTTTAATCTCTGAATGAGTTGTAAGTTAAAAGATTTGAGCTCTGTTATTTTCTAGCAGTGCAACCTTGGGAATATGAGTCCAACTTCCTCATCTGTTAGGTGAGGATAGCTATATGCTTCTCACAGGTTACAATGGTTAAATTAACTAACTCACGATAGTGTCTGACACAGCCAGGTGCAGTGACTCACATCAGTAATCCCAGTTATTCCAGAAGCTGAAGATATAAGATCTCTTGAGCCCAGGAGTTCAAGACCAACCTGGGCCAGACTCCCTCTCAAGAAAAAAATATATATATATCTGATACAGAATTATTAATTAAAAAAAAAAAAATAAGGAAAGAGGTTTCGCCATGTTGCCCAGGCTAGTCTTGAACTCTTGGGCTCAAGCAATCCTACTGCCTTGGCCTCCCAAAGTGCTGGGATTACAGGACTTTGTAATATACCTATTTGGCACTGGGTGCAGTGACATCTATATTTATTCAGTATAATTCTGTATCAGGGCCAGGCATGGTGGCTCACGCCTGTAATCCCAGCACTTTGGGAGGCCAAGGCAGGCAGATCACCTGAGGTCAGGAGTTTGAGACCAGCCTGGCCAACATGCTGAAAACCCATCTCTGCTAAAAATACAAAATTAGCCAGGCATGGTGGCAGGTGCCTGTAATGCCAACTACTCGGGAGGCTGAGGCAGGAGAATCACTTGAACCCAGGAGGCAGAGTTTACAGTGAGCTGAGATCACACCTCTGCACTACAGCCTGGGCAATTGAGTGAGACTCCATCTCAAAAATCATAATAATAAATAAATATAGCTGTTTGGTTGTAGTTGTGGACTTGTATTCACTTCTGAATCCCCAACTTAGTGCAGTGGATACACGAACTGCTAATTAAAAAAGGAATGAATTTAACAGCTATTGAGAGTGAGGGCCAGTGCGATGATGCTACCTTACCTGAAAGCCGGAAAGTCCCCCAGGTGGCTGGGCCTGGGGCCCATTTTGGACTCAGAATGGAGAGTGTGTGCTGATTTGTTTGTGAGCAAAGACACCACTCAAAGATGGGCAGGACAGTGCAGAAAAACCAGTTAGGAAAGGGTAGGTAGGGTGAAGGGTGGGGCCCAGAGGAAAGTACACCAAACAGGAAGACAAGTTCTCAATTCAGTCTGAGGATTTAATCTGTAGCTTGATCTTCAGACTTTAAACTGTCTTCAGCTTGGAGCTGGGGTTTCACCGGGGACTCACCCCTATCTGCCTGGGCGTTTGTCTGCCTCCTGACACTCTCAATGGGTTAGGCCCTGGAGGTCAAGGATCCAGTGAGCCATGATGACACCACTGCTGGCCAGCCTGGGCAACAGAGTGAGATTCTGTCTCTAAAAAAATAATAATTAAAAAA
Source organism: Cheracebus regulus (assembly GCA_963574635.1). Classification (NCBI taxonomy): domain Eukaryota; kingdom Metazoa; phylum Chordata; class Mammalia; order Primates; family Pitheciidae; genus Cheracebus; species Cheracebus regulus. The sequence continues at coordinate 95,161 of CAUYQU010006250.1, forward strand.
AATTAAAACCTAATTTTTTAAAAGTGAGAAAAACAAAGCCTGGAGAGGTAAAGGAAATGGATTAGTATTTATCCAAACATTGTTTAAGGCTACTTGCTGAGTATTGTCTGATCAAGACAATGTGGAAATTATGCCTAAAACTTGGGGATCTTCTCAATTCACCTGGTTAAGCGGCTACATAATAGATAATATCATCAAACATTGGGGGTTTGTGAAACCTAAAAATCTGATCAAGCTGAACCGGGGAGAGGATTAAGATGGATTTGAGAAGGGTATTTTTAATCTAATCAGGAAAACCTAATCTATTCCATTGTAACCTAATCAAAGACCTACAGAAATCTCAAAATAGAAACGTTTAGTGAAGGTCATTCTAGAAAGCCTGGGTTCAGGAATTTTGAATGCTACGTCTTCATAGAGTAGTGGTTCTCAAGGTAAGGTCTGAGGCTTAGCGGTGTGAATCAGCAAGCCTGGCCCTGCTGACAACTGAAAACAAAGTCCACAATAGACAACTGTGGTACAATTCCACAGATTTTCATTCTCTTACAACCACCTATATTTGGTTAGTACCTTACTATCATCTGATATTTGTAAACAGAATGTAAAGCATTCTCAAGTAAAGTTTACATCCCTGAATTTTCAGGAAGGATTTTTATTTTTAGGGGAGGTGGATATTTTGTTATCAGTGTTTGAGTTGCTTTTTCAACTATGTTACACTTGTGTTTTTCTATTTGTAGAATCTCCCTTGGATGGCACTTCAGTTCATTGTTTTGGTGCTTAGGTAATTGTTACACTGTCTGCACTTCCACTGTCATTTTGTTTCTTAGCCAGTTACGACTATTAGAGTGCTTTTCCCATAGGAACGTAGGAGTAAAGAAGAATTTGGACTTCCAGTATTGGTAACTATGTAATCCTGACCAACCCTGAAACTGGAAAAATATTTTAAAAATCTCTGCTTGATATTATTGGAAAGGCAACAAGGTAATGTAGAATTACTGAGCCAGGATTTGTGAAAGAAAAGAAACTGAGAGGTGTAAACCCCACATTTAGAATTACTTTTCCAGTTGAGGTATTTACGAAGAGGTAGCTAATTAAGAGACTGAATGGTGTTTGTTTTTTTCAAAGACTTATTTGAGATCTAGATTGGTAGTTTTTAATTTATTTTGGGTTCAAGCGATTTTCCTGACTCAAACTCCCGAGTAGCTGGGACTACAGGCATATGGAACCACACCTGGCTGTTTGTTTGTTTGTTGAGCAGAGTTTCAGTCTTATTGCCCAGGCTGGAGTGCAATGGCACGATCCCAGCCCACCGCACTACAACCTCCACCTCCCGGGTTCAAGTGATTCTCCTGCCTTAGCCTCCCGAGTAGCTAGGACTACAGGCATGTGCCACACACCCAGCTAATTTTGTATTTTTAGTAGAGACAAAGTTCCTCCATGTTGGCCAGGCTGGTCTTGAACTCCTGACCACAGGTGATCTGCCCGCCTTGGTCTCCCAAGTGCTGGGATTACAGGTGTGAGCCACCCCACCTGGCCAATTTTTTGTATTTTTATTTTATTTTATTTTTTAAAGATGGGATTTCGCCCTATTGGTCAGGCTGGTCTCGAACTCCTGACCTCAGGTGATCCACCCACCTCAGCCTCCCAAAGTGCTGGGATTACAGGTGTGAGCCACCGTGCCCAACTAATTTTTTGTATCTTTAGTAGAGATGGGATTTCACGGTATTATCCAGAATGGTTTCAATCTCCTGACCTCATGATCCACCCACCTCGGCCTCCCATTATTTCTTTGTTTATTTACTTATTTTTGAGCTAGCATCTTACTGTCACCTAGCCTGGAGTGCAGTGGTACTATCATGGCCCACTGAAGCCTCAACCTCCCAGTCTCAAGCAGTCCTCCCACCTCAGCCTCCTGAGCAACTGAGACTATAGGCAGCCACCATTACACCTAGCTAATTTTTCAGTTTTTTGTAGAGACAGAGTCCCATTATGTTGCCCAGGCTGGTCTCCAACTCCTGTCCTCAGGTGATCTGCCCACCTTGGCTTCCCAAGGTGTTGTGAACCACAATGCCCAGACTATTTTGATTCTTTTCATTTTATTTTATTTTGACATAGGCTCCCTCTCAATCATGGCTCACTGAACCTCGATCTCCTGGGTTGAAGCGATCCTCTTGCCTCAACCTCCCCATTAACTACAGGGATGCACCACCACACTTTCCTAATTTTTTAACTTTTATTTTGGAGAGCAGAGGTTTCACTGTGTTGACCAGGCTGGGTTTTGAACTCCTGGGTTCAAGATATCTTCCTGCTTGGGCCTCCCAAAGTGCTGGAATTACAGGCATGAGCCACCACGCCCAGCTATTTTCATTCATTCATTCATTTAGAGATGGCATCTCACTCTGTTGCCGGGGCTGCAGTGCAGTGGCGTGATATCAGCAAGGCCTGCCCTTCTGTGCTCCCATGGAGGGCTAGAGGGGCCTATGGTTCCAGAACATTGCATGGCCTCGGGAAATAGGAGCCTTCCAGTTATTTGAGACTAGTGGCCAAGTGGTGAAACCTCTATCTCCTTAGGACTGTCTGAGGCGGGCAGGGGAAGGGAGACCTCCTCTCCCACCACCTCCTTATCCTGGTGTGAGAAACTGTTTTTAGAAAATGAGAGAAGGGATCCCAAGATGCCAAGGCCCAGAGAAACTTCTGTTCTCCCCTTAGCCCACATAGACTTAACAGAATTGTCTGAGAAAGGAGAGATTTTTTTCACCCCTGGCTTTCTAGAATTTCCTTTTTCCACATTTGTGAATATACCACACATGATGGTGTCTCTGAGCTGACCAGATTATGGAAACTCAATGGTCAGGGGACCCAAAACAAACTGAGAGTGAGTTGGGTATTGCCTATGTCAGTGCTGAACCTTAAGATGCTTTGAATAAACATCCTCCTCCTCTCTATACCCAAAAGAAGAAATAAACAAAAACAAAGTGCAGGAAATATAAAATATAGCAGGAAAAAGTCTTAAGAGTCATTCCAATAAATATAGAAGGGTTGGCCAGGTGCGGTGGCTCACACCTATAATCCCAGCACTTTGGGAGGCCGAGGCAGGTAAATCATCTGAGGTCAGGAGTTTGAGACCAGCCTTGCCAACATGATGAAAACCGCATCTCTACTAAAAATACAAAAGTTAGTCAGGCACAGTGGCACGTGCTTGTAATCCCGGCTACTCAGGAGGCTGAGACAGGAGAACCTCTTGAGCCTGGGAGGCGGAGGTTGCAGTGAGCCGAGATTGTGTCACAAAAATGCTATAATGGGGCTGGAGGGCCACGATGGCGCACACCTGTAATCCCAGCCCTTTGAGAGGCCAAGGCGGGTGGATCATCTTGAGGTCAGGAGTTTGAGAAAAGCCTGGCCAACATGGTGAAACCCCATCTCCACTAAAAATACAAAAGTTAGCCTGGGCGTGGTGATGCACGCCTGTAATCCTGGTTACTTGGGAGGCTGAGGTGGGTGAATCACTTGAACCCTGGAAGCAGAGGTTGCTGTGAGCTACTGCACTCCAGCCTGGGAGACAGAACCAGACTCTGTCTCAAAAAGAAAAAAAGACTGCTATAATTGAGTAAAATTGTAAAAGGCATACTTAAAAATAAATACCATCTAAATATGAACCTAAAGAAAGCGAGTATAAAAATGTAAATATATGATATAATAAACCTAGCTTTAAAAATATAATAAGGGGTATTCTGTATGATAGCATAAAAGCAGATATGGCTGGGCATGGTGGCTCATGCCTGTAATCCCAGCACTTTAGGAGGCTGAGGAGGTTAGATCACCTGAGGTCAGGAGTTAAAGACCAGCCTCGCCAACATGGTGAAACCCTGTCTCTACTGAAAATACAAATATTAGCCAGGCATGGTGGCGGGCGTCTGTAATCCCAGCTCCTTGGGAGGCTGAGGCAGGAGAATCGCTTAAACCCAGGAGTTGGAGGTTGCAGTGAGCCGAGACCAAGCTATTGCCCTCCAGTCTGGGTGACAGAGCTAGACTTCACCTCAAAAAAAAAAAAAAAAAGAATTAGCCAGAAGTGGTGGCGCTTGCCTGTAATCCCATCCGCTAGGGAGGCTGAGGCAGGAGAATTGCTGGATCCTGGGAGGCAGAGTGAGCTGAGATCACACCTCTGTGCTCCAACCTGGATGACAGAGTGAGATTCTGTCAAAAAAAAAAAAAAGTGGATACATGTGATTATACATTTGTCAAAACTCATAAAGTGTGCAACACCAATTGTGAACTCTAATGTAAATTATGGACTTGAGGTGATAATGATGTGTTGCTGTAGGTTCATTGATTGTAACAAATGTACCATTCTGGTTCTGGATGTTGTTAGTGGTGAAGGCTGTGTATTTGTAAATGCAGGAGGTACATGGGAACTTTCCATACTTTCTGCTCAATTTGCTGTGAGCCTAAAACCGCCATAGAAAGTCAACTCTATTTTTAAAATATGTGTATATATACATACACACATACACACACATGTACATATATATATTAAAGGTAAAGAAGTATGTTGTATATTGATAAAATGAATATATGGGCTGGGAGCAGCAGCTCACACCTGTAATCCTGGCACTTTGGGAGGCCGAGGCAGGCAGATCACCTAAGGTCAGGAGTTGGAGACAAGCCTGGCCAACATGGCAAAACCCCATCTCTACTACAAATACAAAATCAGCCAGACATAGTGGCAGGCGCCTGTAATTCCAGCTACTTGGAGGCTGAGGCAGGAGAATGGCTTCAATCCAGGAGATGGAGGTTGCAGTGAGCCAAGTTCTCGCCACTGCACTCCAGCCCGGGCGACTGAGAGAGACTCTGTCCCCAAAAAAATTTAAAAAGGCCAGGCACGGTGCCTCATGCCTATAATCCCAGCTACTGAGCAGGGGAGGCTGAGACAGGAGAATCACTTGAACCTGGGAGGCAGAGGTTGTGGTGAGCCAATATCACACCATTCCATATATATGGCCCTCATAAACTTTATTTACTTTTTTATAAACAAGGTCTTCCTCTGTCACTCAGGCTGGAGTGCAGTGGTGTGATCACGGCTCACTGCAGCCTCACCCTCCTGAGCTCAGTCAATCCTCCCACCTCAGCCTCCCAAGTAGCTGGAACCACAGGTGTATAGTATCATGGCTGGCTAATTTTTTTTCTTTTTAAGATGGAGTCTTGTTCTGTCACCCAGGCTGGAGTGCAGTGGCTCAATCTCAGCTCACTGTAACCTCTGCCTACTGGGTTCAAGAGATTCTCTTTCCTCAGCCTCCTGAGTAGCTGAGATTACAGGCGCATGCCACCACACCCAGTTCATTTTTGTATTTTTAATAGAGACAGGGTTTCACCATTGTTGGCCAGGCTGGTCTTGAACTCCTGGCCTCAGGTGATCTGCCTGCCTCAGCCTCCCAAAGTGTTGAGATTACAGCAGTGAGCTGGATGCCAGGCTTTTTTTTTTTTTTTTTTTTTGAGCAGGGGAGTAGGGGAGTTTCACTATGTTATCCAGGATGTTCTCAAACTGCTTGGCTCAAGTGATCTATCAGCCTCCCAAAGTGCACAGCCCTCTCTCAGTCATTTTAATTATTATATCCTTCAGTCTATGTTTCTGTTTCTGGGGTTATTCTGTTGGTTTTTTCTTTTCTATTTACTCTATTTTTCAACTAGCTTGTCTTTTTTTTTTTTTTTTTTTTTTTTTTCGTAGAGGTGGGTGTCTTACCATGGTACCCAGGCTGATCTCAAATCTTGGGCTCAAGCAATACTCCTGCCTTGACCTCCCAAAGTGCTAAAATTACAGATGTGAGCTACTGTGCCCAGCCATTCATGATAAACTATATGTATCAACAAAACAGCATGCAAAATACAGAAATGTGACAGGCAGAGCTGCAGGAAAAAACAGATCCATTAATATTAGAGTTTTTGACATATTTCTTTCAAAGTAGAGCAAACAGGCAAAATATATAAAATCTGTCTGGGTGCAGTGGCTCATGCCTGTAATCCTGACATTTTAGGAGGCTGGGGCAGCAGGATCTCTTGAGTCTAGGCATTTGAGACCAGCCTAGGCAACATAGCAAGACCTCGTCTCTACTAAAAATTCAAAAATTAGCTGAGCATAGTGGTATCCGCCTATAGTCCCAGCTGCTCCAGAGGCTGAGGTGGGAGGATTGCTTGAGCATAGGAAATTGAGGCTACAGTGAACTTTGGTCATTTTTTAGGACATAAAATTGTTCAAAATGAACAGGCCAAGGACTTCACTCAAGAAATTAGAAAAAGTTACAGAGTAAGCCTAAAGGAAAAAGAAAGGAAACCCATGTGGATTCTTACAAGGGAAAGCTAAGCGAATATTAACACAAGAATTAAAAATACAAAAGATTTGTTAGCTGTTATTCTCTGTGGAGATGCCCTTGATCAATTCTATGATCTTGCAGAACATTTTTTAAAGTATAGAAAATCACTAGACATATCTATTCAAGGGAAAATATGTATATAAACACTATTATTCAGTAGGCACCGTGACACTGTTTGTGATATTAAAGATATATTATCCAGGCTGGGCACATTGGCTCATGCCTATAATCCCAGCACTTGGGGAGACCGAGGCAGGTGGATCAGTTGAGCCCAGGTGTTCAACACCAGGCTCAAACATCCAGCCGCCTCGGCCTCCCAAAGTGTTGAGGCTACAGGCATGAGCCACCACAGTTGAGACTCTGTTTCTAAAAAAAGCAAAAGAAGACCAAGCACCATGGCTCATGCCTGTAATCTCAGCACTTTGGGAGGCCAAGGTGGGCGGATCACTTGAGGTCAGGAGTTCAAGGTCAGGAAGTTGCAGTGAGCTGAGATCATGCCACTGCCCTCCAGCCTGGGTGACAGAGTGAGACACCATCTCAAAAAAAAAAAAATTGCAAAGATATGGCCCCTCTCTGATACCCAGGCTGGAGTGCAGTGACACATTCTTGGCTCACTGCGGCCTCAACCTTCTGGGCTAAAGTGATCCTCCCACCTCAGCCTTATCAGTTCCTAGGACCACAGGCCGGCAACACCATGCTGGGCCTCAGGGCTTTGTTTTCACTTTAAAAGAAATGTGCAAAAAAAGTATCCATTAAATATGATATTTGCTGTAGATTTTCGGTATAAAACATTTACCAAGTTAATATTCTACTCTTAGTTTTCTGAGCTTAAAAAATATAATAGGTCAGCCAGGCGCGGTGGCTCACGCCTGTAATACACTTTGGGAGGCCGAGGTGGGTGGATCACCTGAGGTCAGGAGTTCAAGACCAGCTTGGCCATCATGGTGAAACCCCATCTTTGTGAAAAAAAAAAATATATATATATATAAAATATATATATTATATTTTATAAATTTATATTTTATAAATATATTTATAAATATATATATAAAATATATAAAAATATATATTTTATATATAAAATATATATATAAAAAATATATATTATATATATGAAATATTTTCTATTTTTTTTTTTACTTTTTTTTTTTTAAATTAATTGCAATCTCAATAACAGTAATTCTAGATTAAAAGTCCACATATAAAGATCCATCTTGAAAAGCCTGAATGGGCTGGGTGTGGTGGCTCTTGCCTGTAATCCCAGCACTTTTGGACAAGGCAGGTGGATCACGAGGTCAGGAGTTCAAGACCAGCCTGGCCAAGATAGTGAAACCCCATTTCTACTAAAAACACAAAAATTAGCCAGGCATGATGGCAGGCGCCTGTAATCCCAGGTACTCGGGAGGCTGAGGCAGAATATTGTTTGAACCCAGGAGGTGGAGGTTGCAGTGAGCCAAGATTGTGCCACTGTACTCCAGCCTGGGCAACAGAGTGAGACTTCATCTCAAAAAAAAAAAAAAGAAAAGAAAAGCCTGAATGAAGAGGGAGGATTGGGCTTCCTAGATAACTGGGGCATACCACAAAACCATGGCAACAAAATTCATTGTGGCATTGTTCAATAACAGACGAATAGACCAATGGAATAAAATCGAAAGCTTGGAGCCAAACCCATGAAGATATGAGAACTTAATGTACAAGACAGGCAATATAACAATCACTGGGGAAGGGATGGCTTATTTAGGATGTGATGCTGGCAAAACTGGCTCCCAATAAAACTGGTGACTGCTTAACACAACATACAATGGTAGACTCCAAATGGAATAAAGGCATAACTGTGAAGGGCAAAAGTCTCTAGTTAATGAAAGAAAATACTATAGCGCTCCTCCCCTACCTTATCCACAGGGGACACATGTAACATCTCCCAGTGAATGCCTGAAATTTCAGATAGTACCAAACCCTCTCTAAACTGTTTTTTTCCTTTATGTATATATCTATGATAAGGTTTAATTGATGAACTAGGTACAGTAGGAGATTAACAATAACCAATAATAAAATAGAACAATTACAGCAATGTACTGTGAGAACTAAAAATAATTCAATCAGTTCTCCTGTCTCTCCTGTAGCTGGGACTACAGGCACATGCCACCATAGCCTACTAATTTTTTGTATTTTTAGTAGAGATGGGGTTCCACTGTGTTAGCCAGGTGGTCTCAATCTCCTGACCTTGTGATCTGCCCACCTCAGCCTCCCAAAGTGCTGGGATTACAGGTGTGAGCCACCATACCTGGCCAGTTTTTCTTTTTCTCTAACAGCCAAACAAGCACTGGCCTGGAGATAAACAACCCTAAAACAATTACAAGGCATCCAACAGCAGACACTGACAAACTGATCCCCCTGTACCACAAACTGTAACTACAGCTTTAACTTGTTGAATTCAGTGACTTTCTCCTGATGAGACCACCAACCATGGAGTGGCTCTGGTGGTTTACAGAGGCTGTGCACTTTGAGTACCTTTGTGTCTCTGTTTTACCCTATGACATTATGATATATAGGGCCAGATTGTAATGCCTTTTTTTTCCCCTTGAAACAGAGATTCGCTCTTGGAGTGAAATGGTGTGATCTCAGCTCACCGCAACCTCCATCTCCCAAGTTCAAGTGATTCTTCTCCTCAGTCTCCCGAGTAGCTGGGATTACAGGCACACAGGCATGCACCATCACGCCAGGCTAATTTTGTATTTTGTATTTGTAGCAGAGACAGGGTTTCTCCATGTTGGTCAGGCCGGTCTCAAACTCCCAATCTCAGGTGATCCGCCCACCTTGGCCTCCCAAAGTGCTGGGATGACCGGCGTGAGCCACCGCGCCCGGCCTGTAATGCATTTAAATGTTAAGTCTCCACTCTAAAGTAAACATGAGATGTATGTAAACATACATGTTTGTTTAATATAAATGTATCAGAACTCCCTTCATAAATATTCATAGCTCCTCCTATAACCTGTTGAATATGTGTATGTGGCCAATCTGTTCAACATAAATCCCTGTTCTACTCTCCACTCTCTCAAAGTGACTCAAAGTGCCTGCCTTTCAGTCTGTAGTGGAGGCTACACTTCACAGCCTATCAGAAAGGCCCCCTTATAGGCTGTAACCCATGTAAAAAGTAAAACTCTACTTTCTAAATTTATAATTTGTCAGCCAGGAGCAGTGGCTCACACCTGTAATCCCAACACTTTGGGAGGACAAGGTGGGAGGATTGCTTGAGGCCAGGAGTTCAAGACCAGCTTGGGCAAAATAGGGAGACCTCGTCTCTACAAAAAATACAAAAATTAGGGGCCAGGCATGGTGGCTCATGCCTGTAATTCCAGCACTTTGGGAGGCCAAGGCAGGTGGATCACTTGGGATCAAGAGTTTGAGGCCAGTCTAACCAACATGGTGAAATCCCATCTCTACTAAAACTACAAAATCAGCCAGGCATGGTGGTACATGCCTGTAAACCCAGATACTTGGGAGGCTGAGGCAGGAGAATCACTTGAATGCGAGAGGTGGAGTTTGCAGTGAGCTGAGATCAGATCATGCCATTGCACTCCAGCGTGGGCAACAAGAGTGAAACTCCATCTCAAAAATATATATATAGGCTGCGCACGGTGGCTTATGCCTGTAATCCCAGCAATTTGGGAGGCCAAGGTGGGTGGATCTTGAGGTCAGGTGTTAGAGACCAGCCTAGCCAACATAGTGAAACCCATCTCTACTAAAAATATTAAAAAATTAGCCAAGCATGGTTGCTGGTACCTGTAGTCCCAGCTACTTGGGAGGCTGAGGCAGGAAAATTGTTTGAATCTGGGAGGCGGAGATTGCAGTGAGCTGAGATCACACCACTACACTTTATCCCAGGTGACAGTGTGAGACTCCATCTCAAAAAAAAAAAAAAAAAAAAAAAATATATATATATATATATATGTATACACACACACACACACACACACACACACACACACACACACACATATGTACATGAAAATTAGCCAAGTGTGGTGATATACTCCTATAGTCCTAGCTGATCGGAGGCTGAGGCAAGGTCACTTGAGGCTAGGAATTTAAGGCTGCAGTGAGCTATGATTGTGCTACTGCACTCCAGCTTGGGCGGCAGGGTGATACACCGTATCAAAAAATATATATAGGAGAGAGATCCAAGATGGCCGATTAGCAACAGCTCAGGAATGTAGCTCCCAGTGAAAAAGCAGAGAACGAGTGGACGCCGCACTTTCCGGCGAATTTTTGTTGCCCACAGACCGGGAGATTCCCGGCAGAGGAGCCACACGGGTCACCAGCGTGACTCTTTTGGCTAGCGCGGCGCTTCCCGGTGCAGAGTATATGGGACGGACGGGCTCGGCTGGTCCCATCCCCACAAGGAAAACAGCAATTGGAAGTGCTGAGGACTGAGAGTTTCATAGCAAGCACAGCGAACCCGGGAAGGTCCGGCTCTGTGGGGAAGGGGCGTCCGCCAAAGGAAAACTAAGAAACAGAAAAAACTTCATCACCCGGTGGAGAGAGATCCAAGATGGCCGCGTAGCAGCAGCTCAGGATTGTAGCTCCCAGTGAAAGCACAGAGAGCGAGTGGATGCCGCAATTGCAGACGAATTTTTGATGCCCACAGACTGGGAGATTCCCGGCGAAGGAGCCACACAGGTCGCCAGTGCGACTCTTTTGGCCGGCGCGGCGCTTCTTGGTGCGGAGTGTACGGGACTGGATGCCCTTTTAGTTGGGCTCGGCCGGTCCCATCCCCACAAGGAGAACAGCAATTGGAAGCGCTGAGGACTGAGAACAAGCACAGCTGAACCCGGGAAGGCCC
>CAUYQU010006251.1:0-22345 GCA_963574635.1 Cheracebus regulus
TAGCATGGGGAGAAATGCCAGATATAGGTGAAGGGGAGGAAGGCAACAAATCACACTGCCACGTGTGTACCTATGCAACAATATTGTATGTTCTTCACATGTACCCCAAAACCTAAAATGCAATAAAAAATAAAATTAAAATAAAAAACTCTGTGCTTTCTTAAAATCTTCCTGCCATAAATGCATGCCATCTAAGAGAACCACAACTCCTCTTGTTATGCGGCAAACATGGATCATTTGTTAGTTTTCTCCTCTCTTCCCATGTTTTGTGGGAAGAAATTCCACCTCATCTTATCTTCCATAAATATTAAAGTCAAGGTGGGAGTAGCATGAAGAACAAATGATTCTTTAGTGTGTTTAAGTCTTTACTAAGTTTTTAAAAAAATTTTTTATGAGCTACATACATTAAAATGTTCCTGTCTGAGCGTGAGGTGGAGGGAATGTGTTCTCTTTCTGGGTCCACAGGGGGGCGTAGTTCTAAGGGCAAGAACTTCCCAGTGTCATGCCCCCCTCCCATCTCTCTCCATCCAGGAGATTTAACCATCTTTGTTTTAATTTTCGCAAGCATGGGAAGAATAAAAAGTCAATCACTCCAGTGGAAGTTCTAAAGAACTCCTTTCATTGGCCAGAGGTCTTTGAGAAGATGGGGGCTCCTCTCAGGTTAAATGTCCCCTTCTTCCTCACCCCTTGGGACTCCATGTTTGGATCCCTTTCTACAAACACTGTCTTGTGGAAGCCTGTCTTCCCCTCCTAAACTCCATCGTTCTCTCTCAGTTCTCTCTCACCCAGTGTGGAAGCTGTCTTTCCTGGATTTCATCTTTCTGGATTCCCTCACTCAGTGTTAGAGGAGCTTTCCTTTTCTGGATTTTCCATCTGGAGTCCCCTTCCACACTCTTTGTGGAAGTTTTCTCTCTTTTCCTTTTTTCTTCTCTTTCTCCACCTAAAATTAATTCATTTTCTACAAAAACTCTGTTTGAGCTCCAGTATTTACTTTGTTAGTACACCAGGTCCCCTTTCTCATTCTTGAGAGAGCAGGAGATCAAGAACCTTGGAGAAAGGTCCTCTCAGGGGAGCTAAGGGCTCCCGTGAACCCCTGAACCCCAACACGGTGATACCAGTGAGTAGAACAGTAGGAGACCACCAGCCTTTTCCCCCATACATAAAATAATTACCCAGCCAACCATGAATGAAAACCAGTTCTGGATAGCTCAGGAATTCAGTTAAAGAGTTACAACAACACAGTAAAGCAAAAAGACTAATTATATTAAAAGGATAGGTTAAGGAGTTCCATTTTACCCACATCATCCCATCTATCGCACAGCTCAATGCAAAGAGGGATTTCCTACTTCACAAGTCTCCCTTTCAAGAAAAAAGAGAGCAGTTAACAATTAGCTTCTTCAGATTTTTGGGGCAATGTTCAAAGGACCACCCCACCCAAATTGCTGGGAAGTTTAACATAATAGAGAAGGGTGAAAATGGCTAGAAACAAAGAAGAAGAGTAGAGGTTATTAGTAGCAGCCACTGGGCAGATGCGCTAGTGGCCTACTCTATAGAACACCCAAGCGGCCTTTGCTATTAATGACATCAAGAGCCATAGCTGTCCCAAACAATCTAGAAAGGGAAGCAGCAGTGCATCTTTTCAGAAAAGGAACTGATGCTGCATTACTATGGGAAAAAGCGAAGATGCCCTAGTTCTTCCGACAGCCATAAGCATGCTGCGAACGCAGAGGTACGGTCTCTCCATGAGCAACTGCACCTAAGAAAACTGGTGCCACTGGTTCAGAGAGCACACATGTGCTGTAAACATCAGAGCCACTGCCACAATGAATAACCCTGTGCTCCAGCCATTTGCTGTACTCAAGGCACATGCCCCTTGAATACGGCAGCCACAATTGCAGCGGGCATGCTGGCATATCACATCGTATTGCAATCTTTCTATAATGCTGCACATTAGCATTACAGTCAAATTGTGCAATGCCAAGGACAAAGATAAAATTTTGAAAGCAGCAAGAGAAAAGCAATTAGTCACATACTAGGGAATTATCATAAGGCTATCAACAGCATTCTCAACAGAAACCTTGCAAGTCAGGAGAAAGTGGGATAATGTATGCAAATACTGAAAGAGAAAATCTTTCACTCAAAATACCATATGCAGAGAAGTTATTTTTTAAATGGATGGAAATAAAGCCTCTTTGAAACAAACAAAAATTGAGGTAGTTTATCACCACCGATCTGTCTTATGAAAAATGCTTCAGGTAGTTCTTCAGATTTTAACTGAAACATGATAAACAGCATATGAAGTTATATGAAAACAAACATTTTACCAGTGTGGCTAAATATATAGTCATATGCAGACTAATGCAGCACTGTAATGGGGCACTATAATTTCCTTTAAACACCAAAAGTTAAAATATCCAAATTTATTAATAGATACATAATATAGAAGCAAGAGACTCTGATTACAAGGGCATTATATGTGTATGAGGGGTAAGTGTAGTGATTTGATATATGATTGAAATTAAGTTATCAACGTAAAACAGAAGATGTTTTAAACAAGCCTCAAGCTAATCACAAAGATAAAATCGATAATCAATTCAAAAAAGATAAAGTGAAAAGAACCATAGTAAACCACTACAAAAAAATCATTAAATTTCAAAGGAATATAGCCAGACAGAAAAAAAGTGACAAAATAACTATAAAATAGACAAATTAAGAAAAGGGCAAGAGTAACTTTTCACTTATCTATAATTACCTCAAATGTAAATTGATTAAATTCACTGTTTTAAAGTCATAGCATAAATGAAGGAATAAAACAAACCAAAAAACAAAAAATAAAAGCAAGTCACAGAGATATGCTATCCACGTGAGAGTCACTTTAGATTTAAAAACAGTATAGGCTAAAAGTGAAGGCATAGAGAAGGATATTTTATGCACATGGTAACCAAGAGTTATACTTATAACTCTTGTCTGATTATACTTACATCAGACAAAATGTATTTTAAGTGTAATATAGCCTTTAAAAAGAAAGAAGGTCATTCTATAAGGATAACATAGTAAATTTAACAGGAAGACATAATTTTAGAACAATTACACACACACCCCACAGCACCTAGTTATATAAAGCAAAATTGACAGATCTAAAGACAGAAATTGACAGCAATACAACAGTAATGGTGTATTTTACCACCCTACCTACAGTAATAGAAAATCCAGACAGAAGTTGGCCAATATTCTTGAAGAACATAGTTGCAAATGTCTTTAATAAAATGCCATGTAAACTACTTTAACAGCACATTAAAAGGTTCATATACCAGGATCAAGTGAGATATCAATTGGTTTGCAAGAATGGTTTAACGTATGCAAATTAACCAATGTAATACAACAAATTAACAAAATGAACAAAGAACCATATGATTATCCCAATAGATGCAGAAAATGGATTTGACAAAATTTAGCCTTTAATCACTAAAATTCTCTCAATGAAATAGGTATGGAAGGAAGTTACCTCAACACAATTATGGTCACATATGAAAAGCCCACAGCTAACATCATAATTTATTGAAAGCTTTCTGTCTACAGTACAGTACAAAGCTAGGATATCTACTCTCATTATTTCTTTTCAACTTAGTACTAGAAGTCCTAGCCAGTGCAATTAAATCAGAAAAAAGGAATAAAAGGTACCCAAATTGGAAAGAAAAATTACCTTTATTTGCAGAAACTACCTTTATTTTCAGGTACTCTGTATCTATGTAAGGTACTAAATAACAACAACAAAAACTGTTAAAATTTATAAATTTAGTAAATTTACAAGATCCCAAATAAGCACATCGGAGTAAAGTGTGTTGCTATACAAAAACAATAAACTATTTGAAAAAGAAATGAAAGGAGCAATATCATTCACAAAACAAAGGGAATAAAATATTTTCGAATAAATTTAAACAAAGAAGCAAATTATTTGTATCCTAAAAATTTAAAACATTGATGAAGGAAATTAAAGAGACAGACAAATGGAAAGACCCTTGGATTAGAAGAATCAACACTACTACAATGTCCATGCTACCCAAATGTTCTACAGATTCAATGTAATCTCCATCAAAATTCCAATGACAATCTTCCTGGAAATAGGAAAAACCTCCTAAAATTGATATGAGACTGCCAATACCCTAACAGCCAAAGCCATCCTGAGTAAAAGAACAAAGGTGGAACTAACATGCTCTCTTCATTTCAAAATATATTTCAAAGCTACAGTAATCAAAACAGCATTATACTTAAAAACAGATATACAGACCAATGGAACTGTATAGAGAGCTAATAAAGAAATTCAGCTGTTTGTGGCTAATCTTAAAAAAAAAAATGATGCAAAGAAAAATATAGGGAAATGATCATCTCTTTAAAAAATAGTGTTAGGAAAACTTGTCATTCTATGCAGAATAATTTAAATGGACCCTTATTCTCACTATTTACAAAAGTCTACCCAAAATGAATGAAAGACTTAAATGTGAGATCTGAAACTATAAATGTACTAGAAAAAAAAATAGGGAAAGCTTCTTGTTATTTGTCCAGGCAATAATTTTTTTTTTGATCATTACCCCAAAGACACAGGTGACAAAAGCAAAATAGAAAAATATAATTCCATCAAACTACAAATTTGCTGCAATAAAACAATAAAGACAATGAAATGGCAGCCCAGGGAATGTGAGACAATATTTTAAACCATGTTTCTTATAAAGGGCTAATATCCAAAGTATATGGAGAACTCACACCTAATTCAATAGCAAAAAACGAAGATATAAGCAAACAAATATATAAATAGCTGAATTAAAAATGAGTAAAGATTCCACAGAGACATTTCTCAAAAGAAGGCAAATTGCTACCAGATTAATATAAAGGTGCTTAATTTCATTAATCACCAGTAACATGAAAATCAAAACCACAAAGAGATATTACTTTAGCCCTCTTAGAATGGCCAGCCACTGTCACAAAACACATGATAACTGTTGGCGAGGAGATGAAGAAGGTGGAACCCTTGTACACTATTGGTGGGGATGTAAATTGGTACAGAAAGTATGGAAAACAATATGAAGGCTTCTCAGACACCTAAAAATAGAACTGTCATATGATGCAGCAGTTTTAGTTCTGGATATACATCCAAAGGAAATAAAATCAATATTTTAAGGATATAACTATACTCCCATGTTCATTGTAGATTAATTCACAATCAATAAGGTAAGGAAACATCTGTCTATTGATAGATCAGTGAAGAAAATGTGGTTTATTTATGCAATGAAATGTTATTCGCCCTTTAAAAGAAGGAAATCTGCCACTTTTAATAACATGGATGAACTCAGAGGACATTATGGTAGGTGAAATAAGCCAGATGCAGAAAGACAAGTACTGCATAATCCCACATACATTTGGAATCTAAAAATGTCAAGCTCACACATACAGAGTAAAATGGTGGTTATTAGTGGCTGGTCATGGGCAGGTTGGGAATGATATGGAAAGATGTTAATCAAGGGCTACAAAGTCTTAGTTATGCAAAATAAATTAGTTCTGGAGATATAAGGTACAACAATGTGACTATAGCTAAAAATGTTGTATATTCGAAATTTGCTAAGATGATAGCTCTTTAGTGTTATTAACACAAACACAAACAGAAAAGGTAACTTTCACATGATGAATACATTATCTTGATTGTGATAAATATTTCACAATGTATATATACATCAAATTATCAAGTTTATATCTTAAATGTATCCAGTTTTTAATTTTTCAGTATGCCTCCTTAATAAAGTTGAGAGGAAAAACGTACGTAGTGCCTTTCCTTCTCACTTGACTGATGAAGAACAACTGACTAGTTATATTGCCTATTTAGGTCTAAATTTAATTTTGAGCAAGAGACTTCTAGCTGTGGTTTTCGGAAAAGAGGACAAATTAAGTAAACCACTTACTTAGAGCCCAGCTGAATTGACAAAATAAATATTGTAATAAGAGAGAATCTCCTCAGCATTGTAGCTGAGTAGAAGTTATCCAAGCAGCATAAGCTTCCAGTAATTTATCTTTAAGGAAGTTAGAAAAACAAATAATAGAAACGTTCCTAGGGCTGAAGTGCAAATTACTTCCTAATACTGTGGTCTGTGTCACACGAAGTGCCTAGATTCTATCATGGTTTGATTTCACCAAAAAATCCTAATGAGTCAGGGATTAAGGCATGAAAGCAACGTGTTCAAAACCTGTTTCTGGTAATGATATCTAAGTCATTCTGAAGTACCCACATCTGGAAGCCTAGAGCTAGCAAAACAACAGTGAATGGAATGTAGATAATTCTGAGAACAGTTGTTCCTTCCCTTTGTACAGTGGAGCTCTTTCTGACAATGTGGATCATAGCTAGGAGGAAGTTTTGATATAATGATACTAAGAAAGTTGTGACAGACCAGTTACTTAGATGCATATTCTTCATATATGGATCCTAAAAAATGTTCAACAGGATGTTTGTTTTCTGTGCTGGGGCTTGGTACGACCCCTGAAGCATCTGTACCTCTCTCAGGCTGCTGAACCTCTGAAATGGTAATGCCAGGTTACATCAAACCAGGTTGCAACTTCTGATGTGGGCAAAGAATCCCAACAGATTTCAGATGAATAACATGCAGCCCCAAGGAGAAGGCATCAGCACATCTGAGACAAGTTCAGGCTTGCCAACCATACTGGCTAAAGGCACATTCCCTGAAAAGAGAATGCCCAGGATTATCCAGGGCCATTCACTTAATCATATGGGATTTGATTAAATTCCTTTTTTTCCTTGTTTTTCACCTTTCTGATCTGTAAAATAAGAGAATAGCAATGCATTCTTTATAGTATTGGGGGAGGACGATATGAAATGATACATAGAAAATGCTTAGACCAGTGGTTGCATGTGGTAACTACTCAATACATGTTATCTACTACAGCTGTTGCTTTTAAAGCTGTAACTAATAGGTTTTATGAAAGCAAATAAAATGGAGTAGGAGATAAGTAGTTGATTCAGTTTGAATATTATGTGCAGTTATTGAAAAAGACATTTAATAAAAGGTAGTATTTTAACAGAGAATGAGGGGAAGGAATAAGCCATGTGCTTATTATGTAAAGAAAGCCTTTCAGGCAGTAGTGAAAGTCAAAGCAAACTGTGCAAGGCTAGAGGGAGCTAATGGGGTCCAAGAACCTTAGGAGCAACTGTAGCTGGAGATGTGGCTAATGTGGCTAAAGTAACAGGAGAGCCGAGAGGTAGAGAGGGCTAAATCCTGGATGGTCTATGGGCTCTGGCTATTGGCTTCCATTCTGCAGGAAGCATTGGGTGGTTCATGGTAATGGAGATAGAAGAGGTCTTATCCTAGATAGACTAAGCTCTTTTGTAAAGAGTAGTGATTTATTTCTTGCTTATATTGGAAATCCGTAAGCTTTGGTCAGCTGCAATTTCACTTTCTTTGTCACTGTATTCTGGAATCCATGCTAAATAAGCATATCCCAAGGCAGAAAGAAAACACAAGAAAGATGAATAAAATTTGTCGGAAAGTGACTCATGCCACTGCCATTAACATCTCATTACTCTATAAGTCATAGTGCCAATCCTATCAATGAAGTGAGAAAGTGCACTTTCTCCTAAACAACCTCAAAGACAGGTATACAGATACATTTACCTTACAGAAAGGAAGAAGCAGATGAATAGAAACAATAATAGCATCTATTAAAATGACTGTGAATGTTTTACAAAGATCCTTCTGTTGTTTTGTGAAGAATGCAATATAGGGAAGCAAGAATAGAATAAATAGAAGAAAACGACAAATGATGACATGGAGATCTGAAATCTGAGGCCATCATGTCTCTATCTAAGACAGCAGAAATAGAGGAAAAAATAAAATAACTGGATAGAGGATGTATAAGATGTTGAAGGAAGAGTTGAGGAGGTTTATTGGTGAATTGGCTGTAAGATGATGAGAGAAATAAAAATGTCCAGAATGGCTTGTTTGTCTATTTGTTTGTTTTTGACCAGAGTAATTATAGCACTTATCAAGATGGGTAAGACAGGGATGTAGATTAACACAACCTACATGAGAAAAAAAAGTACATCGAAAAAAAAATTCATCCATGAACTTAATTTAACAAAAAAGTAGAACTGATGTACTACAGAATCAACACCGAAAAGTCGAAATCAAATAAAGGATGTAGGATAAATACTGAAGTTTTCTTATGGAGAATAGTAAAGAAAGCAGTAAATGAGAGAGCAAAGTTAACACTGGGGATGGATTTTAGTATCTTTCAAATGACAACAAAGGTTTAAAAAATAAAATACAACATGCAACGGTCAAAGATAAAAGGGATAGAAGAGAAAAATATGGACAGGGATAAGGTGGAGGAGGAAACTTTCTCACTGAAAAATAATGACCTTTTAGATTGTAAAAATGCTGTTAATTTGAAGGGAGAACCATAATAGAAGGAAACAGTACTGAAACAGACTGTTGCATTTTTTTAAAATCAAAGTTAATCACAGATTTTAGCATATTTAAAACTCACCAGATCAGCAAAGAACTACGATCTCACAAGATAAAGATGCAGGACTTATGGTCTTTATTGACTTAAGGTCAAAAAATAAAAGAAAATTAGACATCCCTAACATGTAGGCAAGAAATGAAAAATTTTCTACCTCTTCCAGCATTAGAAAATAATGTAATTTAAGGATCCCTACTGTACTGGACTCTGGAGGCCAGCCCCATGCACATAGAGGCAATTTAGAAGCAGTAATATCCTCTCTGCTCACAGTGGAGCTTACACAGGAATGACATCCAGAAGAATCAGAAGGTCATTGTGTCTTAAAACCTAGATCATCTCTGCCATGCAGCAAACTGATCACTTCATACTCACCCTGCATTTGCATTCTCTTTGACTCATTCTACATTGATGCATATACCCTAGAGGAGACTGAAGGTGGAATAGAGGAGGTGACCATCAATTATTTTGAAAACCCTACTTTCATTTATCAGTAAAAAAAAAAATTGAGAAAATCAATAGAGAAACAATTTGTATTAGATAGTTTAGGTTTGCCTTGGAATTAAAAATATCTGAAATCCAAAAATACTTGAAAACAGAGCTATGTAGGCAGAAAATATAATAATAATGGGAATTGTTTTCAAGATAATTTAAGGCAGAACTGTCAAAGTTACCATTGAGGTAAAGCCTTAGATTCTAGAACCATATCTAAGCATATTGTAGCCTTGGACTTTCAGTTAATGTTTCAGTTATAAAGAGAAGCAGGCTGGGCGCTGTAGCTCACACCTGTAATCCTAGCACTTTGGTTGGCCAAGGCGGGTGGATCATTTTAGGTCACTAGGTTGAGACTAGCCTGGCCCACATGGTGAAACCCCATCTCTACTATAAATACAAAAATTAGCCTGGTGTGGTGGTGCCGGCCTGTAATCCCAACTACTTGGGAGGCTGAGGCAGCAGAATCATGTGAGCCCAGAAGGCAGAGGCTACAGAGAGCTGAGATCATGTCACTGCACTCCAGCCTGGACAACAGAGTGAGACTTGGTCTCAGTCAATCAATCAGTCAATCAATCAATCAATCAAATAAAGGGAAGCAGTCAGATTAGATGATCTAGAATATCTCCTAAGTAGTTAAACAGTAATTGATTTTTAAATTTTGTTTTATTGTTTTCAAATTCAACTTTTGAAACAAATACCAGGCTCTGCCTAATTAATTCTTTTTTTCTCTCTCTTTTACCTCTTAGCTATTCTATTGATGTTCACAGCTTTTTTGTATATGAAATTTCTTTGCCTTTGATGCTGAATTATTTATCACCAGGTGTCAATTTTCATTCAGTCATTTTAACAATGAATCAAAGAAAGCTTAGTTTTGAACCACTATTATAACACTTTTATTTTTATGACCCCAAGTATCCTCCTTCTCACTCTTACTCTTCACACAGTACATTAAATTTTTTATATGGAGTGATTTTTTTTCACTTAGAGTTGAACAAAAAGGGCATTTATATATTTTTTAAATATAATGAAGCTATTTGATTTATTTTGTGGCTCTGGGTGTGCATTCTTGATGGGCTGCATATTTCACTTCCTCTCCCAGAAGGGATAGTTGTATGGTAGAAGCTCTTTCTCACACACCCTTGATAATTTCCCTAACTCACAATATCCTTCAGATATTTCAGGTAATGAGGGAAGAAATAGACAAGGTATAGAAATCAATAAATCAATTGTTCAGACCTAATCATTTAAAAAATCCATATAACAATAAAGATAAATATTAAACCAGCTTCTCTCAAATCTTGAGATATCCATATAGAAATGTCTATGGTTTCTAATGTATTTGCAATTGTAGAACAGAAACAGTCTTTGATTGCCAATAAACTCAATAGCATTTGACTGTCCCTTTTGTGAAGGAACTAGGCAAACATGAGATGTCATCTTACATACACACCTTTAAATATAAGCAGCAAAATATATCCAAGTTAAAGATATGTGTTCGGCTTCAGTCCAGTCTCTTATCATTCTGAGATTTCAATATTTGGCTTCAGGTGGGTTAAATATTTTGAAGATTTTTTTCTACTACTGCATCTGTTTAAGAAGTATCCAAAAATATTTACAGACATGTAAATTTTTCCCTTTGCATTTGCTAATAACTTCAATAGACACTTTACAAAGAAGTAAAATGGTCAAGTTATTTAGGTAAAATATTAGGTTTCAACACCCACAGTTCTTCTAAAATTCTCATCAGAAAGGTCTTACCATAAAAAATACAGGCTTTTGAAAAAACGGTATTTTATTACACTATATATTATATAATAAAGTCCAACAAATTAAATGGCTACCTGTTTTTTTTCCTAAAACTTCCAGGGTTCTTATATGTATATATTTGTTATTTCACTTAACTTTTTTTCTATAGATTGAGTCAAGGAATTTTAGAATTTTTATGCTTTCTTGTGGACATATTGAGTAATGGTGGAGGATTGTAAGTCAATACTGTTTTCTCATCCAGGTATATGTCAAAGACACATATGCTTGGATGATTGACAACTACTATTGATTTATGGTTCAAAATTAAAAAAAACTTCTACTCTTTGCAATTGGGATTTTTGCTATTAACTCCATCGACATATATAACAATATACTAATATAATTTTCAATATTTACTGTACACACATATGCAATATGATATGTATGATGTGAAGCAATGTGAAAAAATGAAGGAACACAAAAGCTGCCTCTTGATGTTGGGGAAAAAAAGCATCAATAATGTTTGATGGAGGTTGCTTTCTATATAGTAAACTTTGGAGTAAATAATTAGTAAATTTCTCTTTACCAAAAAATTGGGCTTAAAATTTCCTATCTCCCTAAAATAAAACAGAAACAATCTACAGATAAAGTACCAATATTTAGGAATATAAAGAGTCACAACAACAGTCACTTTTGCTAACTAATAATTTTGCTCAAAACATTTTAAAACGTGTATTATGGATTCAAAGCTTTCTGTACATATTGATATGGCTCAGTAAATATGACAAATTGAAAAGCAAAACTAATGTTAATAATAGGAATCAAATATCCTCTCTCCATTTTCTGAGCTAATGGAGATGAAGCGAAAATAAAGAGGACACTCACACCTGGAAAAATATGTTGGATTTGCACAACAAGCATGCAATGTGTATTTTATCATGTCAATCCCTGTACAGGTGTACTCTGTGACATGACATTGAGTACCATGCACTGTACTGCCATGAGAGAGATAATGAGGGGTCCTATTCACAAGGATTTCACTTTCAATTAGGGGGGAAATTAAACACATTTTCACATCTTTTCTAAGAAGCCCTATATAGGAGTAATCACAAACGTACTAGGGAAGAATAATGAGAGAATTAGCTCTTTTCAGATGGTTGTACACAAACTGTATAAATTACAATGCATTGAATTCTCATTTCAAGTCAAAATATATTTTAATTTTGTTCCAGTCCTAGTATAGAACTTACTGGAAATTCTCCTATTTAAATCGTGGAACTTACAATAATTATTACTGTCAATATGCTTATGCTAAAAGTAGACAAAAAAGACTAATACATAAGAACATATTATATGTGAACTGCTTTGTTTCAATATGTTTTTCCAGCATACCTAATTATAGCTTAGTAAATTAGCCTCAGTCTACAATCGAGGACTTTGTGTATGCATTTCTTAAGTAAGTTATTATGGATTTACAGGTTTAAGTTTTTTAGGAAATCACTCTTTATTTAACCTCTGTTTTACATGATCTCCTTAGTATGTGCTTCCTAAATGTGTCTGGGAAGAATAAATAAAATATTTTTCAGAAAATATTATAGAAATAAAGTTGCCTGAATAAAACATTCCTGGATTTTTAAAAACAGGAGTTCAACAGAATTGCTTGCCGAAGACATTTCTTCATAGGTAGTTGAATAAGTAGTTCTAAAACACTGTTAAAGATATCACAACATAGATTTGTAAAACCTGGCTTTTAAGACCTTCAAGATCAGCCAATAACTGGTTAGAGGTCAGCATACTCTATTAGAATCAAAAGCATAACAACCCAAATTCTGTCAAAGAAGATGTTATGGGGTATTGATAAAAGTTTAATCAGAGACAGTATTTCATCTAAAAGACACCCCAAACTGGAAATTAGTTGGGAGTCTCATTGAAACTATAAGATAAAACATTTCCCTGCTTCCCTAATTCACCATGAGGAGTCTCTTGAGAACACTCAGAAACGAAGCTAAAATTACTAACCTGCATTGATGTTTTTATTTGAAGGGATAATACAATTGTGTCTATGCTAAGCAGATATAGTAAAAACAAGAATTATCAGTCTAAATAATCATTTTTTGAAAACTAGAGTTTAACTGCAAAAGCTTAAGAATCAGTCAGAAAAAGTGTTCACTTTCAGTTTTGCTTTGTGAATTTAACCTCAGAATAGCAGTTACCTCAATTAGAAAATAAAAAAGATATCATATATACATATTAACATTTATAAGTTTCTTTTCAAGGATATAAAAGGTATCTAGGGTTAAGTAAATGATTAACAATCCATAGCTATTAATGCTATTCATGTTACTATTAACATTTTATATAATTTTTATAGTTAAATAGATCAACCTTTTATTTGATAGTTATACTTTACCATTAATGTATTACTTAAATTTCTTTCATCTTTTTAACATTATTATTATATTCACATGTTGGCAAAACTAAATGATTTTAATATGATATTCCTTAGAAGTCATATTTTACTGGTAATTTTTGTTATTAGGTGTGTCTATTTAATTTATTATATTTTTACTATTGTGATGACAGACCTAGTGCTATGAGAGAAATTAGCAAGAACTATGAGAGAAACATAGCAAAATAGAGGGATTTAGCTCAGCATGATGGCTTTAAAAAGCTAAGGACGTCACTAGGAGAAATCAGAGGTTACCTTCTCAATTTCAAAGGAAAAACAGACACTTGCTAGGCAAAAAAATAATGGGGAAGGAGTCAGCTAGTAGAATTGCTATGTTCTATTGATATGTGCAGACATCATATTTATGAGGAATATAAGAGCAAAAGGAGTTTTTTCTTTTAAGAATTTAAGAACAAGAACACATGATCCTGAAAAGTAGTTAAGAAGACCAATCACAAAATGGATGCTGTGAAACAGCTGGCCTTTGTTCGGCAAGTGTTGGGGGTGGGTGCTGAGGAGGTGAAGATTGGAGTTTATAAAGAAAAAAATGAACCAATTGCACTCTGAATTCTGAAAACACCAGTCTGGAGGAAATGTGGAATATAGATTGCCGAACGCTGAGCTACAAGTGCTTTTGGGCTCTGGCCCCATGGTAGTGTCCAAGGGTGGTGCCTGTGACTCCTCAAGCTCCAGGGGGCATGCTGCTATGCTCTTTTAGCTCTGCTGCTCACAGATGGTTTAAGTGTTAACCAGCACAGCACTCTCTCGGTACTCAGGTTCTTGTCTGGTGTCCAGGAAGAATCAGGTCACACAGACAAATTGAAGGATGGTAAATGGAAGGGATTTTATTGCTGGAGGGAGGTGGGTCTCATCAGGATGGACGCGGAGCTAGAAAGGAGATGGAATAGGAAGATCATCTTCCCCTGGAGTGTGACCTTCTCAAAGCAATCTCCCCTCCAGTCATCCCCAGCTGAGCTCCTCTTGACATTCAGACACTCCTTCTCTGCCACGCTGCTCTCTGCTTCTCCACTCTTTTGTGTACCCACGCATCTGCCCATGGAGCTTCGGGTTAAGGGTTTAAACGGGTACAGGATATGGGGTTGTGGCAGGCCCAAAGGCAACATTTAGGCATAAAAACAGGAATGGCTGTTCCCACTTAGGGCTGCAGTTTTCTAGGCTTGAGGAGGGGGCCTTTGCCAGAGAACTTCCTTCTTCTACCTCCTGTTTGTATCATATGTGTCTAGGTTTCAATATATATTAATACATGCATATGTATATGTATACCACATCCAGCATATGTGTCTGTGTATATGTACATGTATCTATATACATACACTCCATGACAATAACAAGATACGAATATTATCTACTCAAGAAAAATTGCATTTCAAATAATCTTTTACAATCAACCATTGCATTTGATAATTATATGCATTTGTGCATTATAGACATTAGAGATGATGCATTAGTAAATATATATATATATATATTTAAAATAAGAAACAGAGTATCTAAACTATCTTAAGATTGATTTTATTTAATATTTGTGGAATAAATGCATTATTTTGTTTATTAATATATTTGGAAATATTTAAATCCTGTTGTCATATTTGTCAATGTTTTCTTTCTTGCATATTTAGTAAACTAACTCCGCTTATTATCTACATACAGAGGATGGCATTTGGATATGTCACACTAATTAAGTGCCACATTGGATGTCTCCTCTTAAGTTTTCTTCCTGAATATTTGATATAAGCCTTTCAAACTGCAGGGAAAAGTGACAACAAACCCCAGAGCTACACTCTGTGATTGAGAGAATCAGTTATCCTGGTGTCTCTGGAAGCAAAATCAATTCACGTGTTCTGTCATCCTTAGAAAGTACTCTCTAACATGCTGTCAGCAATAAATTTTACAGGATTTCCCCAAAGTCAATTGCTTCTTCTATTTGGGATTAAGATGAAAGCAAATTGATTCTTCTCATACATAGAGAAAGCACGAGAAAAGAGATACTTTTAGTCTACTCACTTCTTTTTTTTTCTACTGACAGATTTCTCCTGCTGCACTAATGTAAGGTCCTTAGTAATTGAAATTCTGGCTGTGAAATATACTCAGACATAACCAACGTGAATGCAATTTCCCTTAGAGTTATCTTCCATGTGAGTAGGCAGGAAATTTATTTCTGAGTAACTCACTCCTGAGCACATTAAAACATAATAATAAGGCAACTCTTTTCAGCATTTTAACTAGAATGACTGCCAGGATATCATATTCAATTTGATTTTACCATATCTTCTAAAGTCTAATTATAATAATAATTTGTGTTTTTTTCTTCAATCATATTGAAAATAATTCAGAATCAACATTTATGTTAATAAATTTTTTCTTAAAATGTAATTTTGTAGTAGAGATGGCATATTAAAATTAAAACTAATATAAGTGGATTATGCTGTCATTTAATCAAGTATTATTGAGTCTGACTCTAGAGAAAGTGTCAATTTAGAAATGCATTTTCTTATTTCGTTTGGACAGCTGAGAAATATAGATGAATTTAAGAAAATTGTTTGAACTCGATTAGAATTAGAAGTCGTTAAAGTTCTATAATTATGTAAAATGTCAGGTGGGAGTGACCAAAAGTTGCTAAAGAAGAAAAGAAACAAGCAAACAAAGAAAAATAGAAACTGATGAAATATTGTAGAATCAACTAAGTTTCTGTTGACAAATATTTATACAGGTTTTCTGATCTCAATTTTGATGTTTATACACAGAGTAACAATTGAAATGTTATGTTTCTGAAGTACTAAAGAGTGCCCAGTGCTAGGTTAAGTTCCAAGTAGAGCATTAAATGTCTAGATTAAAATGTAGATTTCTCTCTGTGTCTTTCTCTTTCTTTCTCGCTCTTTGTGTGTGTGTGTGTGTGTGTGTGTGTGTGTGTGTGTGTGTGTGTGTGCTGTGAGAGATAGCCATTTATTTATACAACCACCTACTAGCAAGTTGGGCTAAAATTGAAATATAAACAACATGGTACAGGAATGAAGAAGCAGGCAATTAACTGTATTGTGAGGTTGGGTGAAAATAGTATTAGTCTTAGGTCTTATGGGATATGTAACATATTAAAGGTTTCATTTTTTTTAGTTGTAAAATTGAAAACACTTGATCTAAAAAGACACACTTTTAGTTTTGCTGAATTAGATTTAAATGTATTTTCCAGTTAAAAAACAAAATACCATTAATTTCTATAAAACTTCTTTTCTTTACAAGATCTAGGCTCTAAAATAACCTGAAAATCCATAACTTATTCCCCTCACTCTAGGAAGCACATGTGTCTTGGTCTAGGTGAGGAATAGTAATTTCCCCTGCAGGAGTTTGGCTCTCCTCATTCTTAACAGAAAGTCTGCAGTTTGCCTTTAGGAACTGTGTGTCAGCCTGCTAAGATTTTGAACATGAGGGCATTCTACAATGGACAACTCTTAGCCCTGGCATAAGAGCCCCACACAGTGATAAATTACACTGGAGGAAATTGACGATGCTTTGTATCTAGAATTTAATCTCTTTGATCACTAAATCAATTTTTACATTCAAAATTGATGTTAATATTGCAAAAATTTCTAAATTAATAAATGATTAATCTTATACATCAACATTATGTCTTTATTGCTTTATTCAATTTTCTTGTACATTTTTTTAAAATTTAGCAGCTACATTTGCATTTTTATATAGATATTATCCTTTTTATATGCAACATAAGAGCTAAAAAGACAATGATCTTTCCTTCGATCAGTGACTGCATGTCTATCTTATGTTGACATATAAAAATTATTTTTAATTAAAACTCATGGTTTGTTAAAATGATGACTTACTGCAACATTGATTCTTAAGCAAAGCAGGTTAAAAACTGCATTGGACTTGAAATAGTGTGCCTGCAGATAAGTTTCTCAAAAAGATCTAGTTTCCTAAACTCTAAAAGGGGAATAACAGTATTTTATTTCCAATACTTCAGTAGTACTTACTTACAGAAAATATTCAAAGTGTGTGAAACTGTTTGAGACACCTAGGCACCCATGGCATGTTAATACTTTTAATTTTATAACTGCTTATAATAAAAAGTACCACGCATGAGTAAATTTATTTTATGTAGCACACTTATTTGAAACTTTTAAATTTCTAAAATATTTGTAAAATATATTAACATGTGATTTTAGAAAATCAAGTTTATATTTTTAAGTCAAATCAATTGTGCTTTTAAATTCTTTAATTAAATAATAAGAATAACTGCCACCACCATCAAGAAAAGTACTCGTGGGAAAAAAATAAAAACACAATTGCATTTTTCAATGCTTTGTTAAATTATGTTAAATTAAAATGATTCTGAACTTTTATGACATGACTTCGGATTAATGTCAAATGACTATCAAAGCAAATGACTATCAAAATAATTAAATTACTATATGTGGATCTCAAATATACAGTAAATGGAAAAAATCTAAGACGCTTGGGAATTTGATCAGTATGAGATGTGTCTGTATCTTCAGTACCAATTCTAAACTTTTAAACACTGTTGAAAAATATTTAATATGATAGTGCCAAACTGTTACAGTTTGAATATTTGTGTCCCTCCAAAATTCACACTGAAACTTAACCTCTAAGGCAGTAATATTAAGAGGTGAGGCCATTAAGAGATGATTAGGTGATGAGTGGTCCACCCTCACAAATGGGATTAGTGCCCTTATAAAAGTGTCTTCACACAGCTTTTTCTCCATTGGCCCTTCTGCCTTCTGCATCTGAGGATGCAGTAACAAGGCACCATCTTGGAAGCAGAGTACCTGAGCACTCAGTATATATTTCACCTGCTACCACCTTGATCTCGGACCTCCTAGCTTTCAAAATGGTGACAATTTTTTTAAATAAATTACTCAGTCTCAGGTATTTTGTTATAGCAGCACGAATGCACGTAGACAAATATGACACTAGTTCTTTATCAAATGTGTAAATTATCAAGCTGTTGATACTGTTGAAGTAATGTTAAAAGAATCTGAGAATCTTATAACAAAATCACAAGCTACAATGTTTCAGTTTTACCCTTCACCTTGTCAACACAGATAAAAATAAACACTAGTTTTCAAATTTCTAAGCATTTATGTCATTCTCTTCACAAGAATAAATAACATTTGTTCAACTGTTTCAGTTTCTATAAGTAGTTATAAATGTAACAAAGATAATTTTTTGCCTTACTATAAACACTTTTCTTTTTTTATAGTGAAACACTAAGAGTGAATAATAAAGATGTTAAATAGGCAACATACATGAACCTGCTAAAGTAGAAATATCAGATATAGGTGATGGGGGGATGAAGACAGCAAATCACCTTGCCATGTATGTACCTATGCAACAATCCTGCATGATCTGCACATGTACCCCAGAACCTAAAGTACAATTAAAAAAAAAAAAAGAATTAGCAGAACCAGTAACTTTGTATTTCCCTAAGGAGAGGTTAAAGTATATTCAGTCACGCCTACTGAAAATTCTATCATAAGAAACTAAAATTATCCAAGCCGTTGTATATTATTTACAGTTTCTTTTACTCGATGTTTTGAGCTGTACTATAAGCTCATTTGTTTTCAATTTTTTCTGACTTTCTCAAATATGAAGTTAAATGCTTAAAGAATTACTGAGAAAATTATCAAATTCATTTACCTAGAAGACAGAGTATGTAGAAGTTTCTTTGTTTTGGTTTATTTATTTTTAAAATCACCAACCACATGCGTGTGTGTGTGTGTGTGTGTGTGTCTTGTATAATACATAGTTAACCCTTTTATTTCAGCTGTGTGAGAGGCTAAGCAAAGGCTTCATTGTAGCCACCTGGACTTCTGGCCTTCAGCACTGTGAGGTAAGACATGGGATTGTTTCAAGCCTGAAGGTGTGTGGTAATTTGTTAAGCAACAATAGAAAACTAATATTAATGCAGTAATGGTGAAAGAAAATTGAGAATAAAAAACTCATTTTTCAGTAGGAAGACTAAAACCAACCAACCCACCAAAGAAACTAAAAAACAAAGCAAAGAGAAAACGGTAGAAGTTGTGATAAGCATATAGATTACACCATTATCCATTAGGCTTTGAAAAAAAAGTTACTATTATGTTTACATATCTATTTAATATTACTAGTGTGTATTTCCTAATCCCTTTAATTTTCTTTAACTTTTGAGTTTCCAAATAAACATCCCCAGACATATTAGAACCAATTATTTTAAGTATATAATAAGATTGAGGTTTTTTAGACAAATTTTATTTCTTAAGGCACTTTTGTTATAAATAAATACTAGTGATACTATTTACCCATCTAATATTAGTGATAGTATAGTATTGGTGATAATCTTGGTTTGCTTGTAAATCAAGAAGAAATACAATATGTTAAATTTATAAATTATACGTGATAGACCCAAATATGTTTCTT
Organism: Cheracebus regulus; assembly: GCA_963574635.1. Classification (NCBI taxonomy): domain Eukaryota; kingdom Metazoa; phylum Chordata; class Mammalia; order Primates; family Pitheciidae; genus Cheracebus; species Cheracebus regulus. Next base: position 19,661 of record CAUYQU010006251.1, read on the forward strand.
TAAAAATAAAATCATATTTAACTTTCTTTTCTTTTTCACATATTGCCTTTTAACAAAACTAGGAAGAGGGTAGATGAAAACAAAGATAATCAGTAAAGTAAGATTTAAAAACAGATTCTAATACTGGTAGTTACTTTGTGAAACTCTCATATTATGAAACAAAATAAAAAATACAGTACAATATACAGAATGACCTGTTCTTTCTCTTCTAAAAAGTGGAACAAGGTTTTGAGGACAAGGACCTTATCAAATTTAATGCCATATTTTGGAGATGAGAAAAACTCTACAGGGAAAGATGAAACTTTTATAAGAGCCTGATTCATATACACTCAAGCTCAGCTAGAACAGCAAGCAATGAATTTACCCTCCACTGTCTACCCTTAAATTGGGGGAATCACATAATGCTTGGTCACCCGTTTAGAAGTGCTGGGGCTAGACTGCAGGTTTGTCAGAAGTCATAACTCAGAAGGGAAGAGATAACAAGTCAGCCTATTTCATTTACTTCACCTCAGGAGAGCAAAATAATTCATAACAAGCATGTCTCAGCTCAAATTGAAATTCAACTGTGTTAACACGACCATTCCCATTGGGTGATCGAATGGCAATACATGGGTTTTACCAAACCACAGTCACCACTGTGGCTTATCTTTTTTACTGAATATTTTTTTCTACATTTTTAAATGGTGACTTTAACACAGCATATATGTATATGTTTTAAATACCTAAGAAAGATACATGTTCTTTGAAAAATTGGTCATTTTATTTGTGAAAACATAGGCACTTGCAGGGCATTTTCAAGATGCTGACTGTTGCAACTTTAGAATTTATCTTGATATGCTGGCATTTGTTTTAGGCTCTCATGTACTTCATAGGAATACTGGTGCCAATGAAATGCCACAAAATATTTCGAGGGCACAAAAAAGAACAACTGGGTCATCTGGTCTCTCAAGAGTGTTTTTCTCACTGTGCATGAAAGAGGTAAATAGAACCATACAAAAATTCTTGCTGTGACTTTATGCTTCAATGTCATAGATATGTAGTTTATCACTTGAAAAGTGCATAAATGCACAGTTTATATTATCTCTGCATTTTAGTTCTAGTAGCTTGGGATGTCTTGTCCTGTTTGATAACATAATTAAAATGTCTTTTCTTCTATCTAGTCTGTCTTTGCTATGCAATTAATAACAATTAATTAGTTTAGTGATTAACAATTAACAATTAGTAATTAACAATTAGTTTGTGATGAGCCACAAACTACCTATGTGTAGCCCTACATCTGCCCTATTTTTGTGTATCTGTGCAGTAATTATGAGCTTTTCTTTTACTCATGACCTGTATAGCACGTGAAATCAATGCAAAAATGTGCAGACTAAAACAATGTATAACAGAATTTAAAATTATAGCACTCTTACCTATGCTTTCATTTCCATAACAAATAAAATACTATGTCCCTAGGAATAATAAGTAGGTAGGCCTAGCTTATAATTTAAGCTAAGCCATTATAATTTAAGAAACAATACAAAATGAACAAAGGGGACTGAATAAATTGGTTAAACAAAGTTTAGGAGAATAAATATGCCTGCTTAAACTTCCTGTTTTGTTGTAACAGATAAGGAAAGTTCATGTTAAACTCTGAGAAACTGGAAATTACACAAAAGTACTCATTTTACAAGGATAGTATTTTTCCCAAATATTTATATGTTATAATAATGCAACTATGCATTGAACGTATTAAAATCAATGCTTCCAAAAATATTTCCTTTCGCATTGCTAATAGACGTTTGGATATTTTGGGGAACCTTCCAAATAACCACTGAATTTTATCACAAGAAAATGCTTTAGTGAAGAAAAAAAAATCTTCAATCCCCCTGCAAAATTCTATTGTTAAAATTTTATCATATATTTTTGCAATAATTTTCAGTATACAAAGCCTGTAACAATGCTAACTGCTGTTTGTACATTTATATGAACCTGGTTATTCCTTGTGTTTTCAAGTTTTGAAATAATGACCAAATCTCTTAAACAGATGGAAATTAATTGAGAGTGATTTGATTTTGAGTATCTGTAGACATGCATCTATATTTTTAGCCTGGTAGAGTCGACTTGAAGACAATTTTAAGTTAATACTCTTCTAAGCCAGAATTTTCCAAGTGAAATTTGGAGAAACCAAATCCTGAAAGATAATCTCTGAAGGAATGAAAGGAAAATGGAAAATACCACATCTCCTGCTGGATGATTTCACTTTTATTACTATTACAGGCACTGAAAATCCTGCACAGAGGAAATCTGTTTAACATTGTTTAACTCTAATTCTCAATTTACTTGACTAGTGTACATATTTTTCATTTAAATAAATTTATTAGTATTTCACATGCAATATTCTGGAAAATGATATCCTATGTCATAGGATGGAATTCTTTCTTCTGGAGAAAGATTATTTTTATCCTTGCATAAGAGACACTTATAAAAACCTTTATTTTAAAATTTTAGATATTCCAGTACCATAAGTTATATTAGAAAATTGTTAAGAAAAAAAATTCAAACCATCATCAGAGATTATTACAAACAACTCTATGCACATAAACTGGTAAACCTGGAAGAAATGGATAAATTCCTGGACACTTGCCTCCTCCCAAGTCTAAACCAGGAAGAAGTAGAAACCCTGAATAGACCAATAACAAGGTC